>NCQV01132137.1:0-27808 GCA_002740545.1 Lophocereus schottii | reverse complement strand
TCTCCCCACTTATCAAACACTTGGCTGAAATTTTATCTAGAAAAGTTAGCTGACCATGGTTAAGCTTAATGATGGTAATTAGTTAGGTTAACATGTAAACTTATTGGGCTACAAATTAGGCCGAAATAACTTGGGTTCGGGAATAAAGCACTTCGTAACGATAATGTTTCTTTGCGTAACTCAAAATTAAATTTTTGCAAGGTTATGAAAATAATAATAATACTAATAATAATAATAATAACAATACTAACAATAATAATAATGATAATAATGATAAAAATAATAATTTCTTAAACCATAATTATCGAGGCCTACTATTGGTTCACCCGATATTTAATTAATCAACAAAACTTGAATTAACAATCAATGAAACTTGAATTGCAAAATGAGACCCAAATGAAATACCCCCCAATCGGGATGATTAAATACGATAAATAAAAGCGAAAAATTCAAATGATATAAGGTAATTTGGTAAATATATAAATTAAGTGTAATTGAATGAATAAACATGATTTGGTCAAACAAATAACCATGAGTGAGTAAATTCATAAACATGATAAATTAAATGAATGAACATGATTAATTAAATACATAAATATGTTTTAAATAAATAAATATAAGTTAGGGTCGGGTTATTACACTGGACATCTACCACAATCAAAACTAGCAAACTAGCATACATACTAGAATATCATGTGAAGACTCATGGGAAAAATCAATTCGCATTCAACATATGGTTAAAAAATGGAATTCAGTTCAAAAATTCATTCACAAACTTTTATGCACAATTTGGGTGAATCAAATGATCAAACTAACCAAAGAAAAGCACCAAATCTATGAAAATCATCATCGGAGGATTTTTTTATTGTTTTCTTATTTTTTGTGTTTTTTTTATGTTTTTTTGGGCATGCATGCTCCTACAAACAATGCAAACTAAAATGCAAAAGAAACTTACAAAAGAAAGAAACTAAAATGCAACGTACAAGAAAACTAAATGCACTACTTAAACAAAACTAAAACAAAACTACAAAAACTACCACTAAAAATGTATACAAAGCCCAAAAAAAAAAAAAAACACGCACACACACACACAAACCAAACCCAAAAAAAAAAGGCATCAGACGCCAAATATAATAACTAACTCCCCCATACTTGAATCACACATTGCCCTTATCGTGGGCACATCATAATAAAAAGGGGCAGGGAGTAACAGAAATCATAATCAGAGAGGAAGAGGTGGAGGGGGATGGGGATGGGGTGCTTGTCCATATGAGATATGCAAATCTCGTCAGGTCTCTAGACATGCCGTATAATCTTAGAAATATTAGGTCTAAGAAGCAAGCAATCCATGAAGCTCATCGTAGCGCTCATAGACAAAGTCCCGAAGAGTGGCACTCTCTGAAGCTACAAAGGCTTAGAGGGAAACTTGCTCCTCTTGAATGAACCTGACGGTGTCTTGAATATCCGAATAGCTGGGTGGGGGTGGTTGAGAGAAAAAACTAGGTCCTGCTGGACTAGAGTAAGGGGCGGGTTGGTGGGGTACAAGTCGAACAAACTCGTCATCACCAGGCACCCAATAAAGGTTAGCTCGATGAAGCAAAGTAGTACGATCGACATTGGGAAGCGGCAAAAGCCGGTCCCTAGGGTAAATCCAACACAAACAACTAGTCTTAACTTTGCAAAAGTTCATAATCCCAAAAGCATCTTGGTCAAGCCGCTCGGACCCAGAAACTCTGTCCTTAGGACTAGGCTCAACACCCAAGAATCCAGCAATAGTAGTTATTATTCCACCTATGACTATCCTACCGTTAGTGCTAACAGCAGCACTATGCAATTGTCTAGCTAATAATGAACCAGGATCAAGTTAGACACCATCTAACATATAGGACAGAAAGCAGAACTTAGAAAGTCTTGGAACATTCAGACTATCATCCTGAGCAAACAAAGAATAAGTAAGGATACGCTGAGCTACTCTAGCACAGGGGGTTCGTAATATGTGTACATTTAGATGAACTGGTATTGTACCTAACAATCCCTAAACGTTCACCCCAAAATGCATTCGGGTTGAATTCGCAGGGGACTTGACGGTGTGATATATCCATACTAGGTGGAAAACGCAAAATACCGTTGAAGGTACCTAAGTTCAATTCATACAACAGTCCCTGCAAATAAAATGATATATACCCAGCTTGACATTGAGATCCTCTAGTGACCTCAACATAGAGTGTACTTAAAATTCTAAAGTTAGGTCCCTATATATATACTCTTTAAGTTCTAAGGGGCTCATACCACCTCTAGCAAACAACTAACAAATATCATCCAACATTCCCAATCGGGCTAACAAATCCTCACAATAGTTATACCTAGCAATGTGATGAGGATGAGTCAAACCAAGAGGGTGAAGAATGTTACCTCGAGCACACGTATTAATTGATGGTCTGATTGTTCTTTGAGGTCCGGGCGGTGCTTGACTTGATGAACCAACTTCCTTGGTGCTCCTCTGCCTTTTGTTTGGTACCATGGTTACAAAACTTAACCAAAAACAAAACTAAAACCAAAAGTAAGAACTAAAACCTAGAAAATTGAAGAAAATAAGTGAAAATGTGAAGAATAAGAGAGAGAAAAGGATGTGTATGGTGGATGAATGAGGGTGAGATGAATTTTGAAGAAGAAGAAGAAGAAAAGAGATGAGAATTTGTGGATGAAATGGAGAGATTAAGTGAGAAGAAGGAATTTGGTGTGAAAATGAAGACAAATGGAGAAGATTTAAGGGAGATTGAAGGTGTTGGTTATGGAGGTTTTAGAAAGAGAGAATGGAGGAAGGAAGTGAACGTGTCGAGTGAAGAAGATGAAGTGAGGGGGAGGGGAACGGCACCACGATCAAAAACCTAGACCACAGCCCGTAGTAGCCCACCACGGACGGTGGGGCTCAGCACGGACGGTTCATGGTGTCTGCTGCTAATCGTTTTTTCTATTTTTTTAGGGTTGGCACCCACGATCGTATTGTTGGTGTTCCTGATCATGGTGCCAATATTTTATTGATATATGTATATTTTTTTCCTCTTTCTCTTTTTTGCTTTTTGTTGTTTTTCCTATGACAACTAAAATGAAATTTCAAAAGTCAAAACTATAAAGAGGAAAAAGAAAGAAAGATTGGGTTGCCTCCCAAGACGCGCTCTTTTAAAGTCAAGAGCTTGACCTTTGTTCTAGGCTTGGTCCGAATCAGATGGTGTATGGACATTGGCTTTGTCTCGGACCATAAAATCAAACTTTTACAGTTGAAGGTACCACCGCAGAAGTTCTGGCTGTAGGTCCTTCGTCTTCATAACTTAGTCCCATAATGCACTGTCTGCGTACAAGATAAATTACTCTCTTGGCCCATCAGATGGGCTAACATCTACTTGCTCAACCCCTACATTAAAATCGGCATCGAAACCTTCCAAAGGGGGCATAGAGAGAACAATTCATGCAAACTTGCAATACTCACTTATTGAAGAAACATTAGAAAAACGGGCCTCAACCTCAGGCTTGGTAGGTAGCATAAGAGCAGAAAACTCCACCCTAACATACCCTTGGTCAGGGTTCTCATATGAAATCTATTCAGAATCAGGAGGATCTTCATCATACAAGACATCCTCCATATCATACACAGGGGAAAGGGTAATGCATCCAATATAGAAGAATGAGGAGAAATCGCATCCTATTTCTTATGACTAAACACAGCAAACCTCCCCTCTACCTCCAAAGAAATATGGCCCTTTCTCACATCAATATGGCAACCAGCTGTCGCCAAAATGGGCCTACCTAGCATAATTTGCGCATCATCAGTTTTAGGCATATTGATGGAAATGTGCAAGGGAAAGCAAGAATGGGTGAAGAACACAAGCTAGGACCACAGATAGCTCACAGCTTAAGAGAACCCGAAAGCTAACTTTAGGAACTTCAAGTGCTTTCAAATGAATTTGGCTAATTCTAAACTAGATAATTAGATAAGGTACACCACTAATCACTAGCTTAGGGCCCTTAATCTTGAATTAGGATAAGATACACCACCTAAACAAGGATTAAGACTCACTTGATCACCACCTTAATTGGCCTAATTAGGGATAAGCAGGTTAAGTGTTTAAAAGAAACTCAAAGACACAAAGTCTTTACTCCTAATTCAAAGTTCAAGTCTATCTCCTACAAAATGAACCAGCACGGCTTTAAATAGCCTTGAACATACATGAAAACAAGCTTTCCTTGCTGGCTAGGAAAGCTACTAATTTAGCTTAACCTAAACAATCACACGATTTGAACTAAGCTAGACTAATTCAAATGCTTAAGCTTTAAAATACATGATTTAGCTCTCTCACACTTTTCCTAACCTTGAAATAACTTAGGACAATCATTTTCCTAGTAAGAAGGGCAAGTAATGCATGGCTGCCACATCAAAAGATGGACGAATGTATGGCTGCCATGTGTAGCTTGAGTGGCCGGTTGATAGCTTGTAAAATGGTGGTCTTCCCTTGCTCCACATGGCAAGCCCTTGCATGGGTGAGTGTTAGGATGACTAAGCACATCAAGACAGCCAACATGGCAGGCACACACCTCTAGCAAATCCATCTAAAAGGGAAAACTACACAGCTAAGTAACCGGGTGTCAAGGTGGCTGTTTCTGCCCGATTTTGTTCAGATTGGTTGACATGGCAAATGCTGAGTAATCTGAGCTTTCCTTACATGGAGGGAATCCTTAAGATGTCTAGAATACTCTTCCTTTTAAATCAAAGCATTTGGATATCATTTGCCTCTTGAAATAGGCTGATTTCCAGAACCATGCAGTCTCGGTTCAATCCAGCATAGGACAAAAAATGAGCTGATTTAACCAATCCATTGAATTCCAAATCAGATGATTCCAATTCGAACAGAAAGTAGACATATTAGGGATTCCAAAAAGGTAAACATCCAAGACTTAAACCACCATTAAGCTTATCAAATCACATAACCAAAACCGGATACATTCTGGTTGAACTGGGTAGTTTGTATATCCTGGGTTTATTGGCTAATTTGAATGGGTAAATGAAGTCCAAATGGAATGAAACTTGTTTTGGTGCAAATCTGACTTCCTGAACTTCAATCCCAATGCAAAATATTAGATTTAATCCTCAAAGATGCCTAAGTAATTAAGCTCTCAAAAATGGGTGGGCTGCTGGAATCAACCTGTGGCCTGCTGTTTTATTACTTAAACAAAATTTGGATGACTTATTCATCCTTTGGCCTTCAAAATATGATTGCCTTTGCAGACTTGAGTTTCCAAATGAAGGGGTGTGGAGATATCTCCGTTATCCTCCCCTTACTGAAAAAGATTTGACCTCAAATCGTTTGGGTAATCATCTCCTCTTCTTGGCTACCACCTGCCTTGATCAAAACGCTTAATCAATGCTACCCACCTTTGATAAGAAGCTTGTAACAAGGATTTATTACAAGTAAAAAGGATACTGGCATGATGATGGGTTTTGTGGTGGTTGATGGGAGCCAGAATCAAGGTAAACCCTTTACCTTGTTCAGAAATAGTGAAGGTGTTTAGGAGTACATCTTTAACTCCCTTTTTGTTACTCAAATCCCTTTTCAAAATTAGTATCTCTCCCTCATTAGCTTTCTCCTCAACCTCCTCTGGTTCCCCCTTCGATTCTTCTACCAATTGCATCTTTTTTTCCTCCTGATTTTCCTCCTCTCTCACGGCTTTCCATTCTTCCAAGGTGATGACCTTGCTGTTTGGGCAATCCATGGCTAAGTGTCCGAGCCCTTGGCACTTGAGACACCTCCTAAGTTGTGGGGGAAAGATCATTTGTGGGGTTGTTTTTTTGTTTTATGGGGTGGAAGGGAATGAACCCGTGGGCTTAATGTGGATACTTTCTTTCATGGGCGTGTAAGTGGATGGGCAAAAGGCACCCTTCAACTTACTACTCAATTTCTTCCAAGTTTCACCTTCTCTTTTCCTTTCTATTTTCGCTCAAACTCATAATTATTCCACCACTAAAGTGCACAACCTCTCAATCTTGAAATAACCACTTTGAACTTCTGTTGGCCATTAAGGATACAACAAGTAAAAACTCGTTCCACCTTAGATAACCAACCTATGAACTCTTCCTTTTCGCCATGAAATTATGGAATTGCAAAGCAAGCATATCCAATATCAATAAAAGCTAGTTCTTTCTCCAAGCTCATTGAAGATGGCATGAAGGACGGGGCCTAGGGTTCTTTGTGGGCTGATTTGAAATGTAAGCAGGTTGTTTGTGTTCGGATTTAATTTGGGAGCATGGGGTTCAGGCAAGGATCTGAACTTGCTCTGATATCAAAAGCGATGTACCTCCCGAGGACCTATGCCAAAACTCAAATTAAGAGTGAAAGCTGAAAACGAAGAGAGAATACCAAAAATGATGGTACGTAATATGCTGGTTGTGATGGAAATGTGCAAGGGAAAGTAAGAATGGATGAAGAACACAAGCTGGGACCAAAGATAGCTCGTGGCTAAAGAGAAATCCGGAAGCTAACTTTAGGAACTTCAAGTGTTTTCAAATGAATTTGGATAGTTCTAAACTAGATGATTAGATAAGATACACCACTAGTAACTAGCTTAGGGCCCTTAATCTTGGATTAGGATAAGATACTCCACCTAACCAAGGATTAAGACACACTTGATCACCACCTTAATTGGCCTAATTAAGGATAAGCAAGTTAAGTGTTTAAAGGAAACTCAAAGACACAAAGTCTTTACTCTTAATTCAAATCTCAAGTCTATCTCTTACAAAATGAACCAGCACGGCTTTAAATAGCCTTGAACATACATGAAAACAAGCTTTCCTTGCTGGCTAGGAAAGCTACTAATTTAGCTTAACTTAAACAATCACACGGTTTGAACTAAGCTAGACTAATTCGAATGCTTAAGCTTTAAAATACATGATTTAGCTCTCCAACACTTTTCCTAACCTTGAAGTAACCTAGGACACTCATTTGCCTAGCAAGAAGGGCAAGTAATGCATGGGTGCCACATCAAAACATGGATGAATGCATGGCTGCCATATCTAGCTTTAGTGGCCGATTGATAGCTTGCGAAATGGTGGTCTTCCCTTGCTCCACGTGGCATGCCCTTGCTTGGCTGAGTGTTAAGATGACTAAGCACGTCAAGACAGCCAACATGGCAGGCACATACCTCAAGCAAATCCATCTAGGAGGGAAAACCACATAGCTAAGTAACCGGGTGTCAAGGTGGATGTTTGTACCCAGTGTTTTTCTGCTTGGTTGACACCTCAAATGCTGCGTAATCTGAGCTTTCCTTGCATAGAGGGAATCCTTAAGATCTGTAAAATATCCTCCCTTTTGAATCAAAGCATTTGGACACAATTTTCCTTTTGAAATAGGCTGATTTCTAGAACTATGCAGCCTCAGGTTCAATCCAGCATAGGACAGAAAATGAGTTGACTTAACCAACCAATTGAATTCCAAATTAGATGATTCTAATTGGACTTGAAAGTAGACATCTTAGAGATTCCAAAAAGGTAAAAATCCTAGACCTAAACCACCATTAATCTTATCAAATCACATAACCAAAACCAGGTACATTCTGGTTGAACTGGGTAGTTTGTATATCCTGGGGTTATTGGCTAATTTGAATGGGTAAATGAAGTCCAAATGGGATGAAACTTGTTTTGGTGCAAAGCTGACTTCCTGAACTTAAATTCCAATACAAAATATTAGACTTAATCCTCAAAGAGGCCTAAGTAATTAAGCTCTCAAAAATGGGTTGGCTACTGGAATCAACCTATGGCGTGCTGTTTTATTACTTAAACAAAATGTGGATGGCTTATTCATCCTTTGGCCTTCAAAATATGATTACCTTTGCTGACTTGAGTTTCCAAATGAAGGGGTATGGCGAGATCTCCATCATCCTCCCCTTGCTGAAAAAATTTGACCTGAAATCATTCGGGTAATCATCTCCTCTTCTTGGCTACCACCTGCCTCCATCAAAAGGCTTAATCAATGCTACCCACCTTTGATGAGAAGCTTGTAATAAGGGTTTATTACAAGTAAAAAGGATATTGGCATGATGATGGGTTTTGTGGTGGTTGATGGGAACCAGAATCGAGGTAAACCCTTTACCTTGTTCAGAAATAGTGAAGGTGTTTAGGAGTCCATCTTCAACTCCCTTTTCGTTACTCAAATCCCGTTTCAAAATTAGTATCTCTCCCGCATTAGCTTTCTCCTCAACCTCCTCTGGTTCCCCCTTCGATTCTTCTACCAATTGCATCTTTTTTTCCTCCTGATTTTCCTCGTCTCTCACGGCTTTCCATTCTTCCAAGGTGATGACCTTACTGTTTGGGCAATCCATGGCTAAGTGTCCGAGCCCTTGGCACTTGAGACACCTCCTAAGTTGTGGGGGAAAGATCATTTGTGGGGGTTTTTTTTATGGGGTGGAAGGGAATGAACCCGTAGGCTTAATGTAGATACTTTCTTTCATAGGCGTGTAGGCGGATGGGTAAAAGGAACCCTTCAATTTGCTACTCAATTTCTTCCAAGTACTCACCTTCTCTTTTCCTTTTTTTTCACTCAAACTCGTAATTATTCCACCACTGAAGTGCACAACACCTCAATCTTGAAATAACCACTTTGAACTTCTGCTGGCCATTAAGGATACAACAAGTAAAAACTCGTTCCACCTTAGATAACCAACCTGTGAACTCTTCCTTTTCGCCACGAAAATATGGAATTGCAAAGCAAGCATATCCAACATCAAGAAAAGCTAGTTCTTTCTCCAAGCTCATTGAAGATGGCATGAAGGACGAGGCCTAGGGTTCTTTGTGGGCTGATTTGAAACGTAAGCAGGTTGTTTGTGTTCGGATTTAATTTGGGAGCATGGGGTGCAGGCAAGGATCTGAACTTGCTCTGATACCAAAAATGATGTACCTCCCAAGGATCTATGCTAAAACTCAAATTAAGAGTGAAAGCTTAAAACCAAGAGAGAATACCAAAAATGATGGTAGGTAATATGCTGGTTGTGATGGAAATGTGCAAGGGAAAGTAAGAATGGATGAAGAACACAAGCTAGGACCAAAGATAGCTCACGGCTTAAGAGAAATCCGGAAGCTAACTTTAAAAACTTCAAGTGTTTTCAAATGAATTTGGATAGTTCTAAACTAGATGATTAGATAAGATACACCACTAGTCACTAGCTTAGGGCCCTTAATCTTGGATTAGGATAAGATACATCACCTAACCAAGGATTAAGACTCACTTGATCACCACCTTAATTGGCCTAATTAAGGATAAGCAAGTTAAGTGTTTAAAGGAAACTCAAAGACACAAAGTCTTTACTCTTAATTCAAAGTTCAAGTCTATCTCTTACAAAATGAACCAGCACGGCTTTAAATAGCCTTGAACATACATGAAAACAAGCTTTCCTTGCTGGCGAGGAAAGCTACTAATTTAGCTTAACTTAAACAATCCCACGGTTTGAACTAAGCTAGACTAATTTGAATGCTTAAGCTTTAAAATACATTATTTAGCTCTCTAACACTTTTCCTAAGCTTGGAGTAACTTAGGACACTCATTTTCCTAGCAAGAAGGGCAAGTAATGCATGGCTGCCACCTCAAAAGATGGATGAATGCATGGCTGCCATGTGTAGCTTGAGTGACCGGTTGATAGCTTGCAAAATGATGGTCTTCCCTTGCTCCACGTGGCATGCCCTTGCTTGGCTGAGTGTTAGGATGACTAAGCACATCACAACAGCCAACATGGCAGGCACACACCTCTAGCAAACCCATCTAAGAGGGAAAACCACATAGCTAAGTAACCGGGTGTCAAGGTGGTTGTTTCTACCCAGTTTTGTTCTGCTTGGTTGATGCCTCAAATGCTACGTAACCTGAGAATTTGGACATTATTTTCCCCTTAAAATAGGCTGATTTCCAGAGCCATGCAATCTCGGGTTCAATCCAGTATAGGACAAAAAATGAGCTGATTTAACCAACCAATTTAGTTCCAAATCCGATGATTACAACTGGACTTGAAAGTAGACATCTTAGATATTCCAAAAAGGTAGAAATACAAGACTTAAACCACCATTAAGCTAGTCAAATCACATACCCAAAATTGGGTACATTCGGGTTGAACCGGGCAGTTTATATATCCTGGGTTTATTGGCTAATTTGAATGGGTAAATGAAGTCCAAATGGGATAAAACTTGTTTTGGTGCAAATCTAACTTCCTGAACTTCAATCCCAATGTAAAATATTAGACGTAATCCTCAAAGAGGTCTAACTAATTTAGCTGTCAAAAATGGATTAGCTGCTAGAATCAACCCGTGGCCTGCTGTTTTATTACTTAAACAAAATTTGGATGACTTATTCATCCTTTGGCCTTAAAAATATGATTACCTTTGCTGACTTATGTTTCCAAATGAAGGGGCATGGAGAGATCTCCATCATCCTCCCCTTGCTGAAAAAATTTAGCCTCAAATCATTTGGGTAATCATCTCCTCTTCTTAGCAACCACCTGCCTCGAGCAAAAGGCTTAATCAATGCTACCCACCTTTGATAAGAAGCTTTTAATAAGTATTTATTACAAGGAAAAAGGACATTGGCATGATGATGGGTTTTGTGGTGGTTAATGGAACTAGAATCAAGGTAAACCCTTTACCTTGTTCAGAAATAGTGAAGGTGTTTAGGAGTTCATCTTCAACTCCCTTTTGGTTACTCAAATCCCTTTTCAAAATTAGTATCTCTCCCTCATTAGCATTCTCCTCAACCTCCTCTAGTTCCCCCTTCGATTCTTCTACCAATTGCATCTTTTTTTCCTCCTAATTTTCTTCCTCTCTCACGGCTTTCCATTCTTCCAAGGTGATGACCTTGCTGTTTGGGCAATCCATGGCTAAGTGTCCGAGCCCTTGGCACTTGAGACACCTCCTAAGTTATGGGGGAAAGATCATTTGTGGGTTGGTTTTTTTGTGGGGTGGAAGAAAATGAACCCGTGGTCTTAATGTAGATACTTTCTTTCATGGGCGAGTAAGTGGATGAGCAAAAGGAACCCTTCAACGTACTACTCAATTTCTTTCAAGTTCTCACCTTCTCTTTTCCTTTCTTTTTTCACTCAAGCTCGTAATTACTCCACCACTGAAGTGCACAACCTCTCAATCTTAAAATAACCACTTTGAACTCTTGTTGGTCATTAAGGATACAACAAATAAAAACTCGTTCCACCTTAGATGACCAACCTGTGAACTCTTCCTTTTTGCCACAAAATTATGGAATTGCAAAGCAAGCATATCTAATATCAATAAAAGCTAGTTCTTTCTCCAAGCTCATTGAAGATGGCATGAAGGACGAGGCTTAGGGTTCTTTATGGGCTGATTTGAAACGTAAGTAGGTTGTTTGTGTTCGGATTTAATTTGGGAGCTTGGGGTTTAGGAAAGGATCTGAACTTGCTCTGATACCAAAATGATGTACCTCCCGATGATCTATGCTAAAACTCAAATTATGAGTGAAAGCTTAAAACCAAGAGAAAATACAATCAAGGAAAAACCAAGGAAAGTGGTACGTAATATGTTGGTTGTGATGGAAATGTGCAAGGGAAAGTAAGAATGGATGAAGAACACAAGCTGGGACCAAAGATAGCTCACGGCTTAAAAGAAATCCGGAAGCTAACTTTAAAAACTTCAAGTGTTTTCAAATGAATTTTGATAGTTCTAAACTAGATGGTTAGATAAGATACACCACTAATCACTAGCTTAGGGCCCTTAATCTTGGATTAGGATAAGATACACCACCTAACAAAGGATTAAGACTCACTTGATCACCACCTTAATTGGCCTAATTAAGGATAAGCAAGTTAAGTGTTTAAAGGAAACTCAAAGACACAAAGTCTTTACTCTTAATTCAAAGTTCAAGTCTATCTCTTACAAAATGAACCAGTACGACTTTAAATAGCCTTGAACATACATGAAAACAAGCTTTCCTTACTGGCTAGGGAAGCTACTAATTTAGCTTAACTTAAACGATCACACGGTTTGAACTAAGCTAGACTAATTCGAATGCTTAAGCTTTAAAATACATGATTTAGCTCTCTAACACTTTTCCTAAGCTTGACTTAGGACACTCATTTTCCTAGCAAGAAGGGCAAGTAATGCATGGCTGCCACATCAAAAGATGGATGAATGCGTGGTTGCCATATGTAGCTTTAGTGGCCGGTTGATAGCTTGCAAAATGGTGGTCTTCCCTTGCTCCACATAGCATGCCCTTGCTTGGCTGAGTGTTAGGATGACTAAGCACATCAAGATAGCCAACATGGCAGACACAAACCTCTAGCAAACCCATCTAGGAGAGAAAACCACATAGCTAAGTAACCGGGTGTCAAGGTGGCTGTTTCTGCCCGGTTTTGTTCTGCTTGGTTGACACCTCAAATGCTAATTAATCTGAGCTTTCCTTGCATGGAGGGAATCCTTTAATGTCTAGAATACCCTCCCTTTTGAATCAAAGTATTTGGACATCATTTGCCCCTTGAAATAGGCTGATTTCTAGAACCATGTAGTCTCAGGTTCAATCCAGCATAGGACAGAAAATGAGCTGATTTAACCAACCAATTGAATTCCAAATCAGATGATTCCAATTGGACTTGAAAGTAGACATCTTATGGATTCCAAGAAGATAAAAATCCAAGACTTAAACTATCATCAAGCTTATCAAATCACATAACCAAGACCGAGTACATTCTGGTTGAACTGCGCAGTTTGTATATCCTGGGTTTATTGGATGATTTAATGGGTAAATGAAGTCTAAATGGGATGAAACTTGTTCTGGTGCAAAGCTGACTTCCTGAACTTCAATCCCAATGCAAAATATTAGACTTAATCCTCAAAGAGGTGTAAGTAATTAAGCTCTCAAAAATGGGTTGGCTGCTAGAATCAACCCGTGGCCTGCTGTTTTATTACTTAAACAAAAATTTGGATGACGTATTCATCCTTTGGCCTTCAAAATATAATTACCGTTGCTGACTTGAGTTTGGAAATTAAAGGGTATGGAGAGATCTCCATCACATATCAACTACAATGAAGTCTTCTAACACCCAAATGTCTCCTTTATTGACTGGCACATCTTCCTACCTGCCTATGAGCTATGTTACAGAACCATCATCCGACTGTAGTGAAGAGGGGGTAGCTAGTAACAGTCATCGGTGTAACTTATGAAACAAAGAGTAAGGCACTATGCTGACACTTGCACCTAAATCACATAGCCCTCTTTCAATTTCTACCTTTCCTATAACGCATAGGGTAGAAAGATTACCTGGGTCAGGAAGTTCAGGGAGAAAAATGGTGGAGATCTGAATAGAATCATTCTTTACAAATGTGGTAGTCTTACCACTATAGTTGCTCTCCATACTACCAGCCATAGTTATCTCTCTACCCTCTTCATTTAATACTTCCTCAGAGTCAGTAAAGTCCTCTTCATCCTCTTGTATAGTGACACAGTTACAATGCTCATAAGGGTTGATTTCAGGCTTACTGGGATGTCTATTTGGGGGAGCAGATGAAAAAGTAGCTTTCTAGGCAATCTGGGTCTATAACGTCCTATTATAAGTTGTAAACACATCAACCTTGGTGTCTAATTGCTTAACATACCCATCTTATTTCTGTTATTCCATAAGCATGTTTTCCATCATTAACTCTAAATTTAACTTTTGGGTCATTTGAGAAGGGAATGGGGGGGTACTCTAGCATTCATAGGGGGTATATTCACAAGGTTTGGACTCGACCTATAAGAGAGATTCAGGTGATTCTTTCAACCTGGATTATAGGTATTAGAATAAGGATCATTAGTCGGTCTTAGGTTGAAATTTAAACATGATTAACTTCATCGGGGCCCTAGGAAAAAGGGCTCCCAACTGGACAGTGCAAAGATATATGCTCAGTTGAACCACAAATCTCACAAGGAGAAGGGGCACTAGAGTTTATAGCATTAACATTCAGTTTGTCCAGTCTTTTAGTCATATCATCTACTTTAGCAGAAAGTAAAGTAAAAGCATTAACTTCAAGCTTACCTCCAACCCGCCTAGGTTAGGCTCGTTCAGTAGACCACTAAAAGTTATTGAGCACCATCTCCTCAATGAGGTTATAGACTTCATCCTTGGTCTTGCTCATTAAAGTTCCTCCTATCACCGCATCAATAGTGGATCTCACAACTTAAGTCACACTGTTATAAAAGGCCTGGATAATCATCTAGTGCTTAAGACCATGATGTGGCCACAAACACAGTAAATCCTTAAAATGCTCACAGGCTTCATAGAGTATCTCATCCTTTTTTTGCAGAAAGTTGGTGATTTGATTTCTCACTGTCTTGCTTGGAAGGAAGAATTTAGCGAGGAAAGCTCTTGTCAACTCGTCCCAAGTGGTTATGCAACTAGACGACAAAGAGTGCAACCAAGCCCTTGCTTTATCCCTCAATGAGAAAGGGAATAAGCACAGGTGAATTGCATCATTGGAGACTCCATTTAACTTTAGCGTATTACACACCTCTCGGAAAACCGAGAGGTGTAGATTCGGGTCTTCCAAAGGAGTTTCACCGAACTGAGATTACTGCTCCATGGAAATACGTGTTGGCTTGAGCTCGAAGTTATTGGCATCCACAGCAGGCTGAGCTATGCTTAAGGCGGTCCCTTGGACTCCAAGAGTAACGAAATCACAAAGCGTCCTTCTTTCTTCACCCGCCATGCTTGAATTCCTTCTTGCTTTGTGCCTTTGTTCTTCGATCCTTCGCTTTTTCCTCCCTCAGCGAAAAGTCCTCTTAATTTTTGGATTGGGCTTGTATAAAATCAGACTTCGCATAAACCAGGAAATATTCCTGCAAGCACTTTCACTAACATTACCAGCGCAATTAAATAGGAAGAAGAAAAATAACAAGAAAACAAAATAAAGTAAAACAATAAAAATGCTTAGTCACGTTCTTAAGACAATACTCAATAGTTAGCAATTTAGTCTCTGGCAACGGCGCTAAAAATTTTATCAACACTGCCACAAGTGCACGGGTGTTTATAGCATAGATAAAGATACATTCCTCAGGGATTAAAGTAATCTATCGAACCTAGTCTTGTTAAAATATGCTAAGCAAAACTCAATTTCAAGTGGATTCCATTAACTACTGCAAATAAACTTGTTTAAATCAATAAGAGAAAAAACATCTAGGAATTTTCGCAGTTATGGAAGAGAATTGGATCAAAATGAATAAACATCTCCTATTCTCTAATTGGTTAACTCCGAGGAATTGTAATCATGTCAAGAAACTTGATCTATTCTTTCTTAATTAATCAAATATGCCTAAACAAAGCAAACTTTGCTCTTTCAAACTAATTTGACTTAATCCAAGTTTAATATATTCGATTACTTACCAGCCCTCCTAATATATAAATCTCTATTTCGAGACGAAGTTATGCTATGTCTATTCAAGTAGTCCAACAACCAAATGTCGTCTTTTGAATGTTCACTCGATTGTTTCAAATGTGCAGGTAAATTTTGGGCAAAAATCAACTCACAACATGAATAACACTTGATAGAACGAAATCAAACCAATCAGGAAAATAAGCACAATTCTTTAAATATCAAACCATGATCCAATAAAAATTCCAAAAACTACTAAATCCCTAGACTAAGAAAACTACTCAGATATGATAATAGACTAACCAAAAAAAGATTGGCAAAATCTTGATCGGAAGGGACTCGACTGAGATGGTCTTCACCAAGGGCTTGGAACCGCCTCGGGATCAAAACTCACTCAAAACTAAACTTAGAACAAAATTTGAGAGAAAACTAATCTAAACTAATGCTTGCTTTGCTTTGGAGTTGAAGTTGAGTTCTTTGGAATGCTGCTGAACGTCTATATTTATAGAGAATTTCAGTTGATCTCAGCCACATAACTGAGGAAAAATGAAGAGGCAATAGTTACAAGCACACCATGGGCTGACTGTGATCTGTGCTGGATCTGAAATTTTGCTCTTTCTTTGCTCTACGATCGTGGCATAACATGTATGACTGTGGGGGAGGCGAAAACACAGCCATGAAAGGGCAAATGCTTGGTAAAAAACTAGAAATCCTACAAAACACATAAAACAACTACACCAAGCATAAATCGAGAACAGGAGAGAAAATAACATCACTAAGTACAAAATTCTCCTAAAAACGAGGCAAAATAGCCCTAAAAAGGCGTACGTATTAAGCACTTATGGACATGACTATGGGGCTCTAGAAGTGTTAAACAATGTCTAATAGGCGCAATAAGCAAAGTTTATACATATGTAGAATAAATTTGAGGTCCGAATGCATAAACATTAATAATACATCTGTTATAGTGAACAATCAAACTGTTGCCAAGAAGCATAGGATACATATATATAATAAATTTGCTACTATTTATTAATATAAAATATTCTTGCCTTGCTTAAATAATTAATGTTGTTAAATCTAGCACTAGATATTATAGTGACACGTTCTAACTTCCCGGTCTCCCCACCCCCTAAAGGAGACTTTGGTGATGTGGGCTTTATAGCAATGTTACTTGTCCTGTATTCTTCAATATACAAGGGTAAACAACATACTTTTATATTGTCATCTTGATGTATCGATCCTTAAAAAAATGCTTTCAAGGGTTAGTGAAAAATCTAAAAGATAGGTGATGAACAAATTGTACAAGCTCAATGAGCAGACTCAAACCTATAACATTATTTGGCTATACCCAACTCATAAGCTTTGGCTTCCATAAATCAATCTACAACCTTGAGTTGGTATAGCATAGTCTTGATTATCCAAAGGTAGATTATAATCCCCTCTTCACGCATGAAAAGAAATAGAGGGGAAGAACTTGTATAGGAGTCCGCTTAATTTAATAAATTCAAACTTCACTGATGAACTTTTATTAGAAGAAATATCTCCTAAAGATCAATGAAATAAGAATTAACAGTCAAAGGAAATTAGAATCATGCATGCTAAGATATATCATGTAAACAACCACTATGGAACATTGGTTTGCAGTTGATAATTTGAGCATCGCCATAAATAATTATTCACTTCATATCATGCATCCAACTTTGGGTTTAGAAAGCTAGAAAAACTAGAAGCTAAGAATTCCACGACAAGCTTTCGATTGGGCTAAAGTAAGCAATTGCCCAATGAAAAAATTTTTCAAGGCTAGTGAACAATCTAAAAGCATTTAATGAACAAATCCATAAGCTCAATGAACCAATGGAACTTTGATAAATGACGAATTACTTTTCCAACATGCACAATGCTACGCAATTCAAATAAACATCTACATATAAGGATTTGATGTACTGTTTTGTTCATTTTTCTTCTTGGATATTTGGTTAACTAATTTTGAGTAAACCCATTGTTTAATTTGCACAATGACTAGATTTTAACAATAAATCCTAAATAGTAATGAATTAAAAGCTTATCACTAATGAAACGATAAAAATAAAATCTTTAGCATTTTTATACCTATTATTTAAGTTTGTTAGAGTGTGTTTGATAGTTGTTTGTCCATGTTTCTCTTCATCATCATTCACATTCTCAGCATGATTTTCAAGTTCAAGGAGACAGGAACCATAATTTATAAGTTTGCACTGTGAGTTGTTCACTTTCTGGTGGAGGTTGAATTTGGTTGGAAGAGGAAGAGGCCAAAGCGGGGCAGAGAGAGGGGTGAAGAATGATAGAACCAAGAAGAGAGAGGGGGAGAGAGAGAGAGAGAGAGAGAGAGAGAGAAAGTGGTATCTAAACAGTTTCTACTTTCTACATTGCTCCCATTTTATTAGGATATTTGTTTTCCCTTTTTTTTAATTGCTTGCTAATCTATAACTTCCTTGTCACATGGCACTTGATAGTATATACTCCTAGGTGTGTATAATGTACATTATTATTATTTACATTTACTATTACAAGCTAATTACTGTGCAAAATTGAAGAGTGGTTTACTCTGAACTTGGTTAACTAAATCTCTAAGAAGAACAATGAACAAAACAATACATCAAATCCTTATGCGTAGGTGTTCATTGAGTTGCTTAGCATTATGCACTTAAACAAGTAATCCCTTATTTATTAATATTTCATTTCTTCATTGAACCCAGGGATATGTTTATTGGAGACCTTTAGACTGTTCACTACCCTTGGAAACTTTGTTCATTAGGTAGTAGCTTGGTTTAGCTCAATTGAAAATTTTGTGGCTGAATTCTTAACTTTTTAGGTCTTCTAGCTTCCTAAACCTAAGGTTTAAGTGAATAGTTTTTTTGTGAAGATGTTTAAGGCCCTATTCTTTTCATGGTTTAATGGACCCATTCCACTCCCTCTCACTCCCATCTGCTTCTTCCCCCTAGTCCCCTACCCACTTCCTCCCACACTTAAAAATAAATATCACTCCCTTCCCACTCTCACCACTCTCACCCACCCTCACCCACCATTCCCATTCCTATATGTAACTACTATTTCCCATATTTAGAAAACTTTTATAACTTATATAATTGTGTGTATGTATAGTCTAATAACAATTGTGAAAAGTTTTATTTATTTTTTGGATAAAATGAAAATATTTTAGATGAAGTAATTTTTGTTATATATATTGAACACATAATAAATTGTTTTCTGCATTGTTAAGCAAATGTTTGTTATTCGTGACTGGTGGATGTTTTAGGTTTAAATTTGTATATGGAAGATATGCTTATTTTTTTCTCGTTTGTCGTAATTCATGACAAACAATGTAGATGTATCCTATCAGTATATTGAGCACATATTTTTGGTCGTCTGCATTGGGAACAAAATATTGGTAATTCTTGACACAAACTGCAGATGATCTGCATCCTGTATGTCGATTAGATTTTTCTTCGTTGTTCGTATTTGGTGACACAACTTGCAATTGGTTTCTTTGTGTATAATGAGTAGATAATTTTTGTTTGTTTGCATTGATTACGAAATATTTGTTATAGGACACTGAAAGCGTGGATGGTTGTTGTCGTATATGTAACAGATGTTTTTTTCGCTCTTTGTAATTCGTGATACAAATTGCATATTTTTTTCCGACACAACGAACGGATGCGTAACTTTTTTTAGCATTGTTCGTAATTTCTGACAGAAAGTGCAGATGTATTGTATGTATAATTTGAGCAGATGTTTTTTCCGTGTGTGTTAATAACAAAATATTGGTAGTTATTCACACAAATTGCAAATGATTGTTTTCGTATATTTAACTTATGCGTACTTTTTTCGTTGTTCTACTTCGTGACACAGCTTGCGGATGTTTCTTTATGTATAATGAGATGATAAAATTTTTTGTGGATGTTGAATTGATGCCTTTTTTTTCATTCGTAATTTTTGATAGAACTAGTGGACGTTTTTATTTTCAACCCTTCAAAAAATAATGGTAATCATTTGCGTTGTGACTTAAACATTCGATCTTGATGACACCAAGTGAACCAGTATTTTTAATAATTTCATATAAAACCAAATGTTCATTTTTTATTACTGAAGTTAAAGTCATACAAAGGAATACATATTGCAATATTAACCAAATTGGCATTGTGAAGCCATGCACGTTTGACATATCATGTCGAACAAGACTCTCAAATATCATTAGCTAGTTGATCCTTAAATTGGTTCATAAATTTTTTGGCATCTGAATCAAGGAATATACCAGGGTGTTCTACTTCGGTAGACGGCAGCCATGGTGATATTCGGAAGCCATTTTGTTGGACATGAATAAAATTATGGATCGTGCAAATTGTAACTATTATCTGAATCTGTTGTTCTAATATCATTTGAGGCATCCTGTCATCTAATATCTTCTATATCGCCTTCATCTCTCCAAATGTTCGTTCAACTGTCCTCCACAAATAGGAATGGTGGTAGTTGAACTCCTCTTTCATCCCTCGTCTCCAATATCGTAGTGACGAGCTCTTGTGAACTCACAAATGTGATATCAAACACTGCTTATAAGGTTCTATGTATCCAATCATATTTCGATATGCAGAATCCACCAAATAATACTTTCCTGAGCAGAATATGATGACCATAGTATGGAATAAAAGAGCAGAATATGATGACTACAGTGTTGAATGCAATATTGTACATAAATTATAGCGACTAATGGGGGTGCCTCGAGATGGATGAGAGAAGTCAAACTTCGATTGAACTATGCTTCGTTGTAATATAGGTAGATCATGGGTGCTCCCCTTCCAACCGGCATTGACATATATAATCATGTCGTCAAATGAAACGACCACCAAAACATTCCATATCTTTTCTCCTTTACGATTTCGATAATGCTATCTAATGTCATCTACAATTTTAAATTAAATATGGGTCCCATCTAATGCTCCAACACAATCCTACATAAAATTTTGAAGTTTTGATTTAAGTTGAAAATAGTTCATGATGCTAGACATTATATGCATTACTTTTATGTTAAATGAAGTACCTGAAAAACGGCTAGTAGAACCTCGGCTTCTGGCAATTTTAGGAGGCATCTCATCTTGACTTCGATAGGGCCTAACAATGTCAATATATAAGTTTACTAAAGCTTGCAATACTTGATTATGGTACTTGCTTATAGTTGATGGAGAATGAGGAAATCGGATTTGCACATCACGGTAGCTTGCCCCTCTTACGAAAATGTACAAGCTTATTGCAACGAGTTCAACTGCTTTAAGAAAACGTCCCTCATCTAATAATTACTTCTCTATCATGATGTTAACAATATGTATAAAAGCATCTTGGTCAAGGTGCACCAATTGGTGATAAAAATCAGGATGATTACCATAAAATACTCAATGTAGGAACGTTACCCCACTTTCCCCAACTATCATCCTTGGGAGTCTTTGGTCTGAACTTGGAGCTTGCTAGAAACTACTTCCTGCAAGTGTATACAAGATAAGAGTGTTGACAGCACATTCTTCCTCATTGTTCATTCTACATCATATGGAATGAAAAAATAATTAGATGAAAATAGAAACAAATTTTGTTTCGTGGAAAGCAAACTCATACTTCTCAACTACTCACTATAAACCAACAATAGCCTTACACGTATAAGCATGACAACTCAATCGTACTCAACAAATCATACAATGTAACTAAAAATTCACGTCAAACACAATACTAGTGAATAGAAACCCAGGCCATAAACCACCAAAGGACCAAACAGTTACACATCCCAAAACCGTCTAACTCGTAAGAATCTACTAATATCATCATCAACGAATATTACAAAGTAATCAAAGTCCTACTCACGTTTAATGTACTCCATCACACCGAATATGAAATTCGGTTCCCTTACAGCAACCCCAGGATGCTACCTCAACTTTGTAAGAACCTGTTGGTAAGTAGATGGTTAGGGTTGGATTCTAACCTCCTCCCTCAAGTGGTGCACATCAAGGGCATTTTAAATTTGTGCATTTCGCAATGACGAGTCAGCAAGTTCTTGCGGCAGCTATCCTTTATCACCTGAACTTTCACCTTCACTTCTACGCATTCGAACGTTGGTGGGAACACTTCTAGAAGGTGATCGACATTCCTCCCTGGCAGTTAGTATGCCTGGTCGTTAGAATCATCCACATTCACTTCATCACTATCACCTATATGTTCTTCCAAATTCACTGGCACATTCTGCTCTATTCTATTACATGTGCCACCTGAAGCACCCATCGCTATGGGGAAGCTCCAGTTACTTATTGCATGCATGTTATGCACCACCGCTTTCATCTAATCAAAATTTGCAAGCACTCTCTCACCTGAACTTTTAAATCCCCCCACCTTTGCACAACAATAAAAATAAATTATTAAAAACAGTACATAAACATTAATGTCATGTCAATCTATATGTGTCAAGCATATTGTACCTTCAGAAATTTGGCCCAAGCTTCATCATATACTGTCATAGAACTAGTGACAGCGTTCACACCAACTCTTGAACCTCTTATAAGCGATTCCCAAGCTTTCAATTTCTTCACCACGTCTTTCTGATAGTTTATGATTGGAGTTGCATCCCTATTGATGGCCTCATTTTTCAACAACGCTTTAACAATAGACCATTCAGATTGTGTTTCCCCTTGTGCTTTTTGTTCAATCAACACATCTAATAACTTCTCATCCTCCTTATTTGTCTAATTACGGGTTTCTTTTCGGAAGAGGCCATACCGTACATCAACAATCTATAACAGACAAAATTTACTATTAAACAACCACAAACCAATTCAAAATTGTTGCAGCATGCCTACAAACCACAAATGCTTCCAACTCATGCCAACATATAATTCTCCTTAATGAACAAACAAAAGAACAACAACACAAACCAACGAAAATCAAGGGCTCCACAAATTTTGTGACACAACAAAACCATGTGGAGTTTATTTCATAGCAACGCAATACGTTACATTTCATGCTTGAAGCACCAACTTTTACAGCAAAATTGACACACAAGTAGCCACTTCACACACATTGACATTACTTTTTGTAAATCAAGCTCATCTTAGAACAAGCACAAACTCAACACAAATCCAACACGTACTTCAACCTCGAGCTTCAGAAAATTACGAAATTATCATGTCCAATTTGAGAGAAGGCACATTTAGGACAGATCAAACAAGCAACACAAAAAACTAAAGCAAGACATTCAGATTTGACTGCCTGTGGCGTAGGGCTACTTTTGGTGGCCAACGGTGGTGCGTTCCTGGCCGGTGGGGTGCGTTCCTGGCCGGTGGGGTGCGTTCCTGAGCAGAGCAGAACACAGATGAGGGGCTGAGAGGTGTGACATTGCTAGAACTAAGAGCCCGGCAATCAAATTATTGTCCTGACGATCGGTATCCTCTTTCTCTACTTCCCGATGTACGTTGGCAGCCCAAGGCAGACGTAAGATGATACGCCAATAGTTGAGATAGAGGAGAGAGGTGAGAGCTGAGAGAGAAGCCTGTGCCCGGCGAAAAATATGGTTGTCGATGACCAGCAACTGCCTACAGTGGTGGTCAACGTACGATGGTGGCCCCAATTCGCCCCCCAGATGTATTGCAAGAGGTGAGAGAGATGTGAGAGGGGACGGAGACGTCTAAGAGCTGCGAGGGGTGAGAGAGGTAAGCATGATGTTTGATGTGAGAGAGAAGTGTGAGATAGGTGTGAGCTGGCACAGGCGACAGCAGAGTGTTTTTTGAGTGTAGCGGATAGATTGCATTTGGATAGGGTAATCAGATGGCGTTTGGATAAGATTTTCGGTGATTTTCGATTTTTAATTTGAAAGATAATTCATCAGTACAATTTACGTAATTAAGAATTCAGAAACAGCAACCTCTAATTTGAGTCCAGCAATCGAAAATTTTCTATCTAACACAAAATTTTAATAATTAATTTTCACCAAAAACAAAATAAAAATACATATGTAATTTGTATTACAAATAACCAATTTCTCGATAACCCAACAAAAGTAAATCATATTTGCTCAACATAAAACACCAAATTTAAATTTCCAATTTCTACACTGACTAACGAATTTTTGTCACCTATAGAGAAAATAACAAATTTTGTCTATATATAAATAAATACATTTGCAATTTGTTTTAAAAATAACAAATATTACAATGTTTTTGGGGTCAAAACTGCCACGAAACAATATTTCGTAACCAAGTCAAGCTGAAAAATATTTTTTTCAGTCTCCAAAAAATTTTTATTATCGGTAATTACCATCACAAATAAAAGCTTACATTAAAAAAACAAACGTCGTCACTTACACCAATACTCCCACTTATTCACTCATTCCCACACCCACTATTGGTAAAAATTGAGAGTCAAAATAAAAGCCGCAAGCATACAGTTCTCGCTGTAATACTTGAGGGTCAAATCCTCGGGACAACAGAAAAGATTGAGGTCGCAAAACAGAGTGCATTAACTACTTAACTACACTAAACCAAATCAAATCATGTAAAGAAAACTAACATCCTAATTCAACTAAACATTCAACCAAACTTTCAACTGAACACAGGCAGGCAACTTAAATTAATGAACTTAAATGAATTAACCCTAAGCTAAACATAAGCATACTAAGGAAACTAACGCATTCAACACCATTCACCATCCAACAACTACCAAAAATCAACCATCACCAACCATCAATAGCTAGCAGCAACACAAGATTACTTAACTAAGCTAAATAAACAGGGCTAATTTCAGGGGAAGGGAAAAACGAATACAACCACCATTATCAACTACCAACACATTACCAACAGCAAGCACTCGATATCCAGAACAAGCGACACCGAAGCAAGAGGAGAAGGGGAAATAGGGCATGAGAGCACAGGGCAAGAAATAACCTGAAAATTGAGTCGAACTCCACGGTGAAAGGCACAGAGGATGAACCAAAACAGGATAGGGCAGCAATAGGGGAGGGGGAATCCAAACGAAATTTAACAAACCAACATCCAATTTTTTTGTAAAAATCAAACCACAATCATAAATTACTACTAGGAAATTCGAAAGTATAGCAAATTGCAAGAAATTGAAGGCTGAAAACGACTAAAAATCGAAACCCTAACTTGAACTAAACCCTAAATTTCGAATAGCTTGAAATGAAAACAAAAACGAAATGAACTAAACCTAAACCTAAAACGGAATTAAACCTAAACTAGAACCCTAAATTTATCTACTTCCTCTTCAATGGCGTCTGCAACTCGAATATATACCCGAATGCTTCTCAATCTTCAACCCTTCAATCTGTGGCTATCGTGGACGGTGGAGATGGCACTGGCTGGAGGAGCGCGTGGCAGTTGCTGTGTGAATGGTGGGATGGAGGTTTGAGGAGAGAGAAAGGGAAGAGAGAGAGGCGAAAATGTGAGGCTATGGAGATGGGGATGAGCAGGGTTCGAAGTTTCTGGTTCTGGGTTGGGGAGACGAAGCGATGAAACAAAGAGGAGAGAGAAAATGTAGGGGCGGGGGAATAAAAGGAGCCGAGCCGGTTTTCTGGAAAAAGGAGACGAACCGGACCGGGTTTATTGTGAGCCGGTCCGGTTTTTCTTTAACTGGGTCGGTTCACTGCAATTTAGACCGGTTCATCGCAATTTTGGACCGGTTCTTTAATTCCCGACATTTTCCACTATTTTTCTCGCATTTTGGCCATTTTTCTAAAATTATTCAAAACCTGCAAAATAAAATAAAATCAGATAAAAACCTTTAAAATACGATAAAAACGAGCATAAAATTAGTGTAAAAGTATCTTAAAAATAGCTCATTTTTGGTGTGAACAAATACCCCCACACCAAGATTTTACTCGTCCTCGAGTAAAACAAAAACTAAACTAACCAAAAGAAAATGAAAAATAAAAGAAGAAAATCCTAAATCACTATCGTAGGAATCACGGTTGCATTTAGCATATGCAACAAGCCTTTTAAACCCCCTAGTCTCCCAAGTAGACGAGTGAGGTCTCGTGAGGGTTTCTAAGTGAAATACCTACAAAATTATTTCAAAAATAAAAGAAAATCTTTTAGGTTTTTTCACAAAACTGATATGTACAAAATCTGGGAAAAATATGCACACATCTCTAATCAGCTAAATCACCCATGTACTCAATTATTAACCTGCATATATACAGAATGTACTTCAAAGCCCTCTACCTCCCAAATGATATCAAAACACTAATTTTTCACCCCATTGAACATAAGGTTTTGAATCCATCCCGGTGCTTGTGTGTAAGTGCATCATCATCTTAGGGCTTAGATTTACTAGAACTGGACTCAATCCCACTTAATTGACACAACTACATTATTATCATACTGACTTTGAAAGCAAGCTTTCCCAGTAGAAACATTCCCTCAAAGAGTAACACCCAGTAGCACGTGCCTCAAAAGGTAACGCCCAGTAGCGCATGCGTCAAAGGGATGCTTGTCATTCCAAATATTATTTCATCTCTTTTTTCTTTCTTTCATTCTTATTCATAGTACACCTTTTTTTCAAAGTATTTTTCAAAGTAATCGTGTCACAAGTTAGTAGGAGAATCATTCATGTAAACCTAAGTCCTAAAAACAATGATGAAGGAATAAATAAGGACTGGATCACACAACCTATAATGAACAACTAAAGTTAGAATCAGGCCTTAGAATATCACATTTGAGGTTGGAGACTTATCATACACATCCTACTTATATACAAGCTAATAACCAAAGTATAGGGGATTCAAGCTCATCAGAAAATGTACAAACATTCCCAAAAACAAAATCAAAAATCTTCAAAAATTTTCAAAAATTTGTTTCAAAAATGGGCACCTCACCCCCACACCAAGATTTCACAATGTCCTCATTGTGGGAACTAAGGCACTAAAAAGGAAGCACATCAGCTATACAGCCGTAAAACCTAAAATATATACAACTAGGACACGAGGAAAATCAGAAACAAAACCAAAAACCAAATAAAACCAAAATGAAAAAGAAAATCAAAACTAAAACCAAAAGAAACACACATATTTACAAAAACAAACTCAAAACCAAAATCAAGAACCTACGAAATCCCTATTAAACCAAAAGAAACCTAAAACGAGACAAAAGGCAAAAGAAAAGAAAAACAAAAGGAAAGACGAAAACAAAGTCACTGAAACATCAAAAAGGAAACAAAAAGGAAACTATTAAACAAAAACTAAACCAAAGAAAAACTAAAACTTACTAAACTAACACAAAACACAAAACCAAGGAAACAAAACATAGAGTCAAGGAAACCAAACAAAGGAACTAAAACACTCATATATTCACAATCTTAAATATATACGACTAAGTTCAAAAAAGAAATAAAAGAAACGGAAAAGAGAAGAAGGTTGGAACGATCATAACAGGTTGGATACAGGTTGCACCCAAACTACGAGACTTATGGAGCATCAGCCACTCCATATTAAGCTGAAAAGTGTTATTTAAATCAAAACTCGTTGGAGCACGTAACAGCTTATCAAACAAAGAAGCCCAGCTCTCAATAATATAGCAACAATGAAAAGCAGTGAGTTGGAACCAGATAGAGTACATCCACATAGCTAATAAAGCATAGGTAAGGGCCCGTTTCAACTTATCAAATTGGTGGGCCTAAACACCAAACAAGCAGACATATGTTAAAGTAGCCAGAGTTGAGGTCATCGGTCTAGAAATATAATCATCATGAAAGAACAGTCTAGGTAAATCAGAAGGTCCTAAGTCTACAAGTTCTTCAAGTTCAATGCGCATAGGAGGCTAGTCAAAAGTGGCAACCATGGGTATAAAGGACTCAGACTCAACAACTTCAAACTTGTGAGACTCAAAAAGGAGGTTAGCTTGGATGGAGTCAAAAGAAAAAGATTCATAGTCAACACACATGTCTACATCCAAACCCACAGGGACATCAAAAGAGAATAAATCATATTCAACAAGGAATGAGTCATGAGGTATTAGAGGGTCAAAAGAGAATGATTCATATTCAACACAAAAACCCTCATCAAGACTTGTAGTAATATCAAACCCACATGAAAAAGTTTCATACGCTACAAAAAGAATATCATCATTAAATTCTAAACCAGCGGGCTCAACTTCTTCTTCACACGACTCCTGGGAAATATCGTCTAACTTATCATGATGCTCGATGGTAGATGATGGGATGCTCATGTCTAACTTATCAGGTCTCTTGGGTTCCTGACCCTCCTCAGACTCAGAAGATTCATCAAAAATGATGGGTGGGTCGGCATAAACTGGGACATCTTCAGTGACATCCGTGTGTGAGCTAGATTTAGGTGCAAGGTCTGGGGATAGAGGCATGGGGAGGTCATCC
>NCQV01132133.1:0-12990 GCA_002740545.1 Lophocereus schottii | reverse complement strand
GGGGATGATGCCGGTAGGATGAGATTTTGTGTAGGATGAGTAAGATGAGGTAATTGGTAATGATCAGTAACTATTGTGTCAGCTATCGTTAGTATTATCTTAGCGATCAACATATCTTGAACAGATTTTCAAAGGTTGCCTTAAAGGTATGTTGATCACAAAGGTAATACTAACGATTATCACTGAAACAATAACTGCCGATCACTACTGATCACCTCCCTCTAGTAGTGATCAGTAGCTATTATTTCAGTAATCGCTAGTATTACTTTGGTGATTAACATATTTTGAAAAAAAATTTTAAAGGTTGCCTTAAAAGTATGTTGATCACTAAGGTAATACTAACGATCACTAAAACCTCGTCCATATGTGTGTGTGTGTTCTACCCTCACCAAGGTCTTTTACAGAAGTGACTTTGAGCATTATCATTCATAGACGAATCTATGTTATGTGTTAGGGTGTCTATGGACATCCCTAACCAAAAAATAAAATAAAAATTTAATGGCTGTATTTTGAAGGGGTAAACTAGTATATATAGACATGGCTAAAATTTGTAGTTTAATATATGGACACTCACGTTGTATATGTCAAGATCCGCCACTGTAATATTATTAGAGTTTAATCATTAGGGTTGGTTCTACAGGAGTTACGTGACTCATTAGTTTAATTTTCAACATAATAACAATTTCAAGTGTATGCAAATTGAAATACATGGTTCAAAACTTCTAATAATATTAGCAATCTTCTTATACAATCATAAAGTCTTCACTATAGTTAAGAAATTACAATCACATTTTTTTAAAATTTGATTGAAACAATCACTCCTTTAAAATAGTTACAAAATTAACAAAAAATATATATATATATAAATTCATTAAAAATAAATTATGATGAGATATATGAACACAACCAATATACTCCATTAACGAAACAAGGTCATACCACTCGTCAATAATAGCCTTAAACAATGCCAAATGGCCTAGTTAGTGTGATCTTAACTCCTAATACGCAAACGAAACAAGAAAAAGACCTGAAAAATGTAGGGAGAAGCTAACCAGACGAATTCATTGACAAGACGACTTAGGAATAACTACTAGTCTGCTGCTAAAAAGGCGTTCGATGGGTGACATGACTGGCAATGCATGCATGGCATAACATGTATGGTCTAGGAACCACGAGAGTGGACTAATTCTAAGCCAGCGAAATAAGTGACTTGATTTATCCAATTAGACCAGAGGTGACACACAATAAGTCAATAAAGATTATATCATAAATTTAAAAATATATATATATTTCTCGGAATATATATGCTTTGAAAAGTCATAGAGAAGCAAATATATTACTGCAAATGTGTTTTAGATTTAATTTTGAAAATTTATTTAAAAAAGAGAGAAAATTCATAATTAGTATGAAAGATATAAAGTATAAAGTATAAACGTCATCAAATGATAATTTTCATGACCTAAAAAGCAATGTATCTATAACGAAACCTATTCCCTCTATCTTTGTCAATGGATTGAAATTTTAGACTTGTGTCAACAAATTTCAAATTCAATTTAATATATGATCCAATTAAGATTATGTCTGAGAACTGTACAAACTTAAAACTTTTTTTTTTTAACTAAACGTTGAATCTTGCTCACCCAGTCGCGCTTGTCTTAAGTCTTCAAGACTCTTCTATGACTAATATTAGGGGTAGACAACGAACCGGATACTCGTTGAATGAAGCGGTTGGCCCGATTAAAATAAGGTCAATAAAGGGTCAGATCAATAATGGGATGGATTAATAGCGTGTTGGCCCGTGAAAACATATTAATGGGTCAGATTGGGTCTAGTCGACTAGTTAACATCCCGTTTAGTGATCTAGTATTTTTTTTTTTTCCCCAAGCTATTAGCCACACCAATTTACCTGCTATAAATAGTTAAATTTACTATGAACACGATATGCGTAACAATAGTTATTACATAGAGTTTTTTTGTACAAGGTTGTTCCATTTTAAAACGGATCCAAAAACGAGCCATCCACAAATTGGCCAGACACAACTTTCTTATTTACATATATAAAAAGCCAGGTTAAGCTCACTTTATTAATGGGCCAACCATAAACCGACGCAATCCACTTTAAGAATGGGCTAACCCAACTTGATTTTCACCACCCATTTGAAATTAAAATGGAATATATTTTACGAGTTTTAAATTGGTACAGATTTTATTGTCCCCTTAAAATGGAGGGGGAATCATTAATTTGGAAAAGTACAACAAAGCACAGCAAAAAAAAAAAAAGAAAAAGCCACATCAACGGCGGGAAATAAACGGAAGGTCATAGTCATAAATGTGAGGAATAGGATCTTTTGTCATTACTCATCAGCCATCCCCACCCTTCTCAGTCTTCATGGATCGCATATTTCTTAATCTCATTCTTTGCAACTGTGTGTCTCGAAAAATTTTGTCCGTTTTAGTTACTTACATTTGTCAAATCTCAAAATAAAAGATATAATTGTAATTTTTTAAATCTAAAGTTTTAAATTTGGGCTTACGCTTTTCTTATTCCGTTGTTTTAATATGATTTTATTCTAGTATGGATCTATTTGATTTATCCAACAAGAAATGAAAACGTTATTTCTCTCAAATTTGTTGTCGTAATTAATTTGTTCAATTTAAGTTTAAACTAGAATCTGAAACTTTGAGGTTTAATACGATTGAGCAAGTTTTTGCACAAGCTAGAAACTTGGAGGAAATCTTAGGGTGTGCTCTTTTGGGTGAGAAGTTGGGCGGGAAATAGAAAGGTGCGTGAATGAATTATAAGAAGTCGAATGGAATGGGAAGAAGTGAAAAATCTGACTTTTTTTTTTTTTCTGCAAATGAAGTGAAAAATACTGGAACGAAATGTTATGGAGTGACGGATCAAAATTTCCTATCCAAAACAACGCATCATTGGCCTCAAAGTAGCTCTTGTTCATATATTGGTTCTCTGGTACAAATATTATGGGGAGCAAGGCCCAATAATGTATTGGGCTCCCATCCACTGTGCACCCATCTTTGTTCCCTCATTCACGCTTGAGTCACCCATAATTTTTAAGGCATTAGTTTGGTTTGATGGGGGTGGGCTTCCAAATCCTCTGAATTTTAAAGGGCTCTAGCATTTTATGGTTGCGTGTGGGCCACTTTATTGCACCCCGATCTTGGAGCCGAGGGAACTGGACAAAAACTCAGGCCCAATGACTTGGTTGACTTTGATGCTTCATGTCCCACATGTATAAAGAACTTCACAAAGTGGTGAGAATCTGTTGGAGTATGGAAGTAAGTATTATCTTATGTTGATAAAATTAAAAAGTTTGAGCATATATATAAGATTGTGAGTTACTCCACTCTCGACTAATTAGTTTTGGGTTGGAACCTTATTTGAACTTGTATGTATGAATCTTTATTTACAACCCAATTGATATTAAAAAAAAAAATTTAATATGGTATGAGAGCGGGTTGTTCGACCTTGATTTGTCACCCCTTTTGATTACAATTGTACACACGTGTTGGAACTTGTTAGTAGCCCACACGTGAGTGGCGTGTTGGAGTATGAAAGTAGCTGTTGTCCCACGTTGATAAAATTAAAAGGCTTGAGCATGTATATAATATCGTAAGTTACTCCGTTCTTGACCAACTGAGTGTGGGTTGGAAACTCATTTGCACCTGTATGCATGACTCTTTATTAATGGCCCGAATTGATATATAAAAATTTAACAGAATCAATCTCACGACCTTTCGAAAGAGAAGCGGCCCCAATGTCATAGTTGATCAATTGAAAGGCAGGCTACATATCCACCATAAGAACATGAAGCCTGCAAAATAGAAAGGTGTTTTAGCATTGACAAAGACAAGACCGACCCAAGGTTTCCTTTCACCACCCAGAGCCACAACTTGGACAATTATAATGCATTAAAAAGAGGACACGGATATGTACCCACTGCAGAAATTAATAAGTTGAATTCGGCCTACCACTTTTCCATCAAGTTTCCTGCTTTTTTCAGAACTTTTAACCTTTCTCCCTTCCCCTTTTCCCCCATTCTCTGGGCACCCCATGTTTCCAGTGAAATAGAAGAAGATTAAGTGGGGTAGAAACGTTCTATCTTATATCCGTATATCACTGTCAAACAATTATAATTTACCACCCTTCTTTGATCATCTGTATCTTCTTCAACTCATGTGGTGCCGCATCTCAATCCCTAAAGTTTTTGTTCATTCGCAAGTGATCGGAAATATCGACACGCATGATTTTTTATCCACTTTTCTAGTAGTTGAGATTGCAATGTTTGACACTCCATCAGAAATATCAACACGCATGATTTTTCACATCTATATCTTACCAGAAAGATAACATACCATCTCACTTTATCAACTTCCCGTCGATCACTCATCAAATCATGCTTTCTAGCATCCAAAGAAATGAATTAAACTTCAATTTCTAATTGGTTTTCTAAGAATCTAATGACCTGTAACTCAACCCAATGTGCATAATTCGATGGTGGTTGTATACTTATATGATTTGCTAGCTCATGCTTGAGGTCAATGTGATATGATGTGATGAGAAAATTCAACTGCATTACGTACGACACAAATCCTAATTATATATATGTTGAGACAATTAGTCAAAGATTTAGTCGGTGATTCTTCATAATCAACGAGTCCCACCTCCATCTGTGGTTTACCCTCAAAATAATTAACATTCATCTCACCTTCGGATTCCAACACTTGACAAGCTTACAACTACTTAAATACAATCGCAATTAAGGCCGTCATGCCAAATCGTGATGCAAAGTAAGAAAAATATACATAATACAACTGGTTCCTTTCTTTTTACCTTTTTCTTTTCTGAATCAAATTTGCTTCATAACTTTCTTTTTAAAATAAAAAATTGCGTTACTTACACCCCCGTTTTTTTTATAGTTGTGAGAACATGTCTAAGGTAGGCAAAATATAAGTATACCTTGTCCTAGACACTCCCGATCACAAGAGACATTACACTTATAAAAACATATATACTCCGAAAGACAAGTATGAGTACGTAAATATATTACAATGAAATGATTGACTCTTCCTTCAGGAATTGTCTTGACAAAATCTCCTTACATACCTTCAGAAGTCACACTTTTTTTCTTAGCCAAATATTTACAAGTTAGTAACTTCAAACTCAACTGATAAATATGTAGAATTAAGTTCAATGGTGAGCTCTCAATTTTGTGATATTAAAGTTATGAGTAATTGGTTTAGTGTTTCACTACTTGTCTCTAATTACTTCTTTTTATTTATTCAAAATCTATTTATAGGAAATAAGTATCTAATTAATCACTCAAACAAATCTGTGTTAGTGAGTATTTCTCATTTTGATAATAGATATGGATACCTTGAATTACTATTTTACCCAAGTTTATCATACAAATGTATGAAGGAGGAGGGATGTTGGGAATACATGTTATAAAAATTGGTTCAGGAAACCTTTAAATAGTTTTTTTTTAAAGAGTTTAAATGAGTTACGAAGACAGTACAATATACAATGAAAAAGTGGGAATTAAATCTGAGACCCAATATACGATCATGATCACAATTTAATTGAACCACTTGACCAAAACCTCATCGGTAAAAACCTTCAAGTAGTGGACTCAAAGAAAACTGAAAAAGCCCTCCAAGTACCAAACCATGGGCTAATTTTGGTTGAGGATAGGTATCTTTGTAGTTTTCCTCGATAATTGACAATCCTAACCCAAAAAGGCAAAAGGCAAATTTGAAAAATCATTTAGCATTTGTCGTTAAAGAAAAGCCTATGAGGGAAAAACCAAGGGAAAATTGACATATTCCAAGATAAAAGGTACCCATCCTGGTAGATTGAAGGACCCCCATGAGGTTAGGTAGACAAAAGGCACTAGGAAACTTGTGGCTTAAGCCATCCTTTTCCTTCTTTTGGCACAAACATTGCACGTTATATGGTGGCTCTATGGCAGTTTTCTCTTGGCTCTTTATCCCTTGATTACAAATCCCTATAGATTCTGTGACTTGTTGCCACTCAAATCATCTCAATGTACTTAGTCTGAAAAACAATCCATTTGTCATTTAGGAATCTATGGCGAAATTGTTTTGAAAGACTTCTACATTGCTAGCTTGTGAAATGCCTAGTGACATGTTTTAAAAATGAATGAGGTAATAATTACGACTGTTAGGGCATGAAATCTTTTTATTGAGTCTTCAATCATCAGTTTAATTTATTGAGTCTTCAATCATCAGTTTAATCTTTTGCTAAAATAGTATTTGAACATAGTATTAAAATCATTCTGAGCGAGAAGTCTCATATTCCAATTTCAACAACCCTCATATTGGTCTATTACAGAAGGTGAGGTGGAACTTTACAGCATTCATGCTTCAAGCTTAAAGGACGTTCACATGAGGGAGTATGTCAGAGTATAACAGCTATTCATGAGTTTTTAACCATTAGTTTAATCTTTTGATTGATATGGTTCTTGAGCAAGAACCTTGTTATTTTAGTAACTATTTCGATTAACTTTCAATCAAAATAGAGATGGAGATGACCAATTTTTAACAAGCTAAAACTAATAAAGAGGCTTTGCCAACCGAATAATAAGGAAATGTACGCAAGTAAATAAGTGAAACATCGATATAACAAAGATGTTAAGCTTTTAAGACATAACATATCCCACAAGAAACTGAGTTACAGTCCATACATTAAAGCAATCAACTAACGGAATACAGAGCTTTAAAGTCCCCTTATAAAAAGCGAGGGAGAAAGGGAGGAGAAATTACAAGAAAAGAAAAAGGTAAAACACTAATCTTTACACACTTCCATAGTTATTAATTTTTTTTTTAACAATGGTAAATATAGGTCACCTATTGGGTTCTCTATCTTAGGAAAGAACCCAACAGACTAACCAATCTAGGGAAATGGGGACAAAGCTGCCTAGACTCCCAAGACCCAAACCCACACACCCCCTTTCTCTCCCAATTAATTGGCAAAGAAAGATCCTCCCATATTCAAACCTAGGTAGAGAGGGTGGAGCAAATGTAGCTATGCCACTCTGCTACAAGCAGTTCGGCACTTCCATAGTGATGTATAATCAACTCATTCTTCTTCTTCTTCTTTTTTTAATTAAGCTGCCTAATTAATGATCAAAAGCTAAATTAAACAAAGAAAAAGCAAAGAAGCACTCTAATTAAGCTTTAGCCTTGTGGGGAGGGCATTGATAGCACTTCGCAAAAAGGCCAAATGTGTTGACTTGTTGTATGAAATTCATCATGCTGGCCCACCCACCAAGCCCAAACCCTACCACAAACACCCACACCACCACAAATATGTTCGTGATGTATAACCCTGCCCATCCTCCCAGGAATGATGGTGGTCTCTCCACTGCATTCTGCAAATTAAACACATGAAAGTTTAAACACTTAATCCCATCATTAGCAATCAAAAGAGATTACTGAATAAGATTAATTAAAGATTATTAGCTAGCTTATTACCTCCCGGGCTGAGGCAGAGGCGAAAGTGATCATATGAGCCATGGCAGGAATTATGTACACCGTGAAGCTAACCAAAAGCGAACCAACACTGGAGTTGATGGGTCCGAAGAAGGGGAAAATGATGGCTATGAACCAAATAGGGATCACAACCGGAAGCCTGGCCATGGCGCGTTTGATCATGCTTTTTGTCTCATGAATGCCGATAAATTTCTCCCATACAAAGTATAGAGGAGTGCACGCGAACCCAAATGTTATGAACTGTAATTAAGGGGAATTAGATCGACCACTTTAATCTGTGATTAATTTCTTAGGAGGAAAAGAATTAATCTTAAGTAATACCTGATGGATAAGCATGAGGATAACAGCAATGTCTCTAAATCCAGTCCTAGGAAGCAAAGACAAGGCATTGGCATGGTCGAGAAGCATGTCTCCAAATGCCCAATATACAGCACTAGCTGATGGTAGTGTTAGGGTTAGTACATAGAGTGTTGCTATCAAATATATTAGCTTGAACTTTTGTGGCTTCCACATCGCATGCATTATTTCCCTGCATGCATCCACAAGCAATTTCCACAAAATTAATCGAATATAGGTGATTTATACTTTTGGTTAAGTTAGTTGAATGCTCGGTCAGCTTTTTCCAGTCAAATTATCTTAAAGCCCCATTACTTTATAGACAGGTATTTACATGGGGGACGTTAGATTTCAACTGTGATATGCAATTATTTGCTTTCGAGTAACTTTCGATTTGAACTTTTGATCTATCGTATCAAGTGCGAAAGAGACTAGTACATGTTAAGTCGCATAAAAGAACATATTAATTACTACCTAGACATATGGACTTACACAGTGACAGCGTGGCCACCAAAAGTGTAGAGAATGTTGGTAGCACCGGTGAAGTAGAGAACCACCTTTGCTGGCCCTGAATGCGTCACTCCCTCCACCTTCACATATATACCACATATGAACAATTGTGAGAATTCATAATAAAATCGATTTCTGATCTTTCAACCATCAATTAATACTTAATTAACTACAGTTGCGACTTATCGACTTTATTATCGATTTTCCCAATGCGAACAAAATCCATCATAAATAGAGCGGGAGCTGTTAAAATGTAGCAATCTTATCTTTGGTTAAGGAGAAGTCACATATGGTAGGTCCTGAATTAAGAACAATTTTAGCTGCTGTCACTTCACAAATAAGTAGAGAACAGGTTGTGACTTGTTTTGTTATATTAGTCCACTATAATTCAAGTTAGAAAACAAGTATCACAAAGTGATTTTTTCAGTTATGTGAACAGTTTACACACATATATAACTCTTGACAGTATCTAACGGATGAAAATCAATCAATTTAACGTCATGTTGCAAACTCATTTCAATGGATGGACCTCAATAAGTGTACATGATGTATAGTCAATTTAAGAATGTACATAGAACTAATTAAATAAAGTGAGTCGAATGTACAGTAATTGAGAAATGTATCAATTGAAGTAGTACATATATATGTACCTGTCCGTGGAGGAGGGAGGCAATGGTGAGGTACCAAGCAGTGTAAGAGGTCATGACAAGGCCAAGAAATGACCAAATTCTGTAATTATGGAAGGAGGGAATGAAGACTGTTGTTGCACAGCAAGCACCAAATATGTATGTCCACGTCCTCTTGTCCAAGCTATCATTTATATAGTATATATTGCTGCCATCACAAATATTCATACACATATTTTTTTTAGGGTTAGTTTAATTTCTTCTTAATTTCAAGAAAACTGATTTTTTTTTAATTTAAGTAGAGGAAAAGTATTAAATTAATTACCTAGCACAAGCAATAAGCTGAATGACAGAGCCAAACAGAAGAAATGTGCAGTTGAAAAAGAGACCAATGTTTCTCCAGTGTTTCCCCAGCAACCCATCGAGCACTTCAAACCACTGCATATTAATTTTAATTTGTTCATTAAAAATTAAACACTGATATTAATTGTATATTAAATGATAATTGTACGGATTAAAATTAAACATCTAGCTAATTTGGACCTTGCATGTGTTAGTTGTAGAAAAAGAAGAAATTAAAGTTTGGCTAGTTGGAATCAATACATACCTGAATAACATGGTTTCGAAAATCCACTTTTTCTCGTTCTTTTCGAGTTCTATACTCAACATAAAGTGTACTAATTAGATAAGCGGTCCAACTGCCCATCAAGCCATAGAAAATTTGGAACAGTATTCCAGAGAGCATCCCCAGTTGCGAAAATGAGTATGGGAGTGTCAACAACACTTGTGCAACCTACATATATATATATATATATATTTTTTTTTTACATACACAAACAGCACAAATCAGATTAATAAACAAGATCGACTACCTGATAAATGTTCTCTACGCATTTTGTACGTTGTAAGTGATTCAATGTGAGTGTCGTTGAGATTCAAATTATACTAAACATTGCCATTTGGACTTACTTTATATCATATAATAGATTGGAGGTCTGTCAACCAAAAGTTTAAACTGATTGTGTTAATTTACCTGGTTAGAAGCACAACTAAACCATGCATCATAGACTGAGCCACCATGCCAAAAGATCTTTGAAAACTTGGTCTTAGCAGGCTGAGACCCATCACCTTGATCTTCTCTCTCCATTTCAACATAGTTCCCAGCCACCGCAGTCTCCACCTTCTCAGAAGCCATGCTGGCTTGCAATCTCCGAGGCTAGAATTGAAGGTTTTGAAGCTAATTGTGGCGCTAATTATACAAGAGGACTTCAATTCAGCCACATTAACTAAGTTCTAATGGCGATTGCATATGGAAAATACGTACCTTAGCTTCTTCTTTAAAAGGATGTGTGAAGGGAGGGGCAATGATTAGGGTACTAGTGTTGGTGACATGAGCTTTGGTCACCGCTAGGTAATATTTTAAGTAAATTTTGCAGCCGATTTATGGGGTCATTGCTATAATTTGATTGGTGGAGTGAGATCAGTTATGGCCCCACAGGGTGAGGGTGACAGACACACTTCACCTTTTTATGGGCTTTGTTAGATATGTGTGGACTGGGCCACCTTCTCATGACCCCACGGGCGGTCTGGCCCACTCTAGCCCCTGCTTTAAATCATTAACCCCTTCGTAATTTTTTTTTAAAAAATAAAAACTCACTTGTTTTGACCACTCGATAAAGAAACCACACCAACTTGAACATAATGCAGAAGGGACCTAATTGGAAGGAGGAAAATGTTGATTATAATTAGTAAAAAGCAAAGTGTGATTAGCGGAGAGGATTAGTGTTTAAGTGGGGAGTAGCATTTGAAATGGAGGGAATGATTAGTAGGGGTGGACTTAGTGCTTATCATGATTAGCTCCACACGTGTGCCAACTGGCTCTACTAGTAAAGAGATCTAAGCTTTTTCCCACAAAGGGCTTTTTAATAATCTTTTAAAAAGGCCCTTTTTTTGTGCCCTCTTCTTTTTAGCCATATATTTTATTAGGTTAAAATGATGAGAAATTAATTTGTTAGGATTGTTTAATCATGGATAATATTAATTACATGTTTAATCAAAGGGTTTAAAACATAGACTTATGTGCTATCATTTTTTAATTTCTTCTTTGACGGGAAATATTTTCTTGGATCTATGAAGAAAATGAACATTAGATTTAGATTGGTTTTTTTGATATTAATAATCTGTTATTATAGGTTTGGATATCAATAATTTTCTTTAGTGAAATAACTTTGAACAATCTGATGTTTTGATTCTTTTCAGATATTTATTCTTAGTAGTACAGTGGTGATTTTAGATTGTATGTTTTAGGCAATTTGAACTTTCAAATTAAGGTATACAATTTAAAATTGATATATTTTTGTTGTTTTAAAGCAACGTTATTTGAAATTGCATGAATAATACAATCTGAAAACACCTCTATATTATTGAAATACCTCAAAAGGTCAGGCTATTCAAAATTATTTCTCTACATTAGATTATTAGCATCCAAAACCCCAATATTTCAGATTGACACCCCAAAACCCCTTTAGATTTTGCTGTAATTTCTTATATTTAATCTTTGAAAGTTATTGTTAATGACCTAGGTTCAAATCTTGGTTACACCATTCTTTGCACCTTATATGCACTAAAAAGGAAAAAAAAAAAACCTATTCAATTCCTTTGTTTTCACCCCCCCAAAAAAAACCAAGAACAACATTGTGAACATAAGTTTTGATATCATCTAAAGATTTTACTTATATTTGATATTCACAAATCACATGAATATTTATTTATTTTTTGACAGTAAAAATTTAATTCACTACTTTCTTTAACATATATTACAATAATCAATTTAAAAATAAATCATGTACTATAAGTTTTGATATTAGCTTACAATTAAGAATTTACCTACGAGGGTGACATAAATATCAATTTCTTCAAAATGATAAAGAATATTGTACTTATAAAAAATTAAAATTCAGAACCTGCCTGTATACATCTCCTTCACGTTTCAATCCATACCAAAATTGTGCGAAAAAAAGCTTTTCTGCCACCTTCAAATTTAGTGGTGCTTTTTAGCATGCTACTGGTACCCATCTCTTAACGTCCACATGCATGGTGGGTGAAAAAACATAAGAAGCCTAGGTCTACAATATGCGGTACCAACACCTAGGGGGAAAAGAAATAAAAACTCATTATTGTTCAACCCGAATATATGCTCTTTGTACATTTACATTGAGCATTAGCCTGATTGGTACCCCTCTTGCTTGCCGTGCAGTGCATTTTAAAATTCGAGTCCAAGATGTTTAACTCAATTTATCTGGATTAAGAAAGGGAGGAGTGAGAGGAACCAAATGAGAGGAACCAAGCATTGTTCTTGGCTCCCTCTCCTCCTCTAGATTAATTGTTGACTCACTGGTTCTTTCGAGATAGAATTTATTGCTATCAGAATTTAGAAAAGAATCAAAAAAATATCTATTTTTTCAAAAGGTCTTGCTTTCCAAATATATACTTCAGTTTCAAGTACAACTCTTTTAGAATTGAAAAAATGAGAACAAGAAAATTGAAATTTCTTTACTGACACATGCAAATGCAACTACATAGGTCTTAGTTGATCACATTACTTAGGTAATCAATCCAATACTAAAATCAAGATGCAAATATGAGCCGACCTTGCCTCGGCAAAACTTTAAATCACTGGTTGAAAATTCATAAATAGTTTAATACCCAAAATAAAATGCACTCCATAAAATTTCAAAATTATATGTTAAGCCAACTCTTAATTAGAAATCTTAGTCTCTCTTTTTTTTTTTTTTTGGGAGGTAGGAAACCGAAGGCAGTGTATATCATACTCCTAGGAGTATGTACTCAAGCTTATCATGTGTACATATTTTTTTAGTATGTATTTCTCATATAAATAATTTTTAATATGTAGTACTGACATGACTTGTGAGAATATGTGTAACAGCCCAAGAGTCCCGACACGGAGGTATTATCCTCTTTGGGG
>NCQV01132120.1:8466-18759 GCA_002740545.1 Lophocereus schottii | reverse complement strand
TCTATAGAAGGACCCTTAGAGATTAGGTGATTTGTTTCTTTATCAATCATATTTGTCCATTAGTGCATTTGATTGAAATTGATGGAGGTCTTTTTTAGAGGTGAAAGTTCTTTGGTGATTTTGACATGGAATTTTAGAGATATTTATCGCTCATTATTTGTTTGTGGTCCTTGTTTCTTAAAACGACCTGATCTTGTTCTATAAGTATATATCTTGAATAGCAGTGGTATATTATACAACATTTATGAGTTAAAACATCTTCAAAACATAAACCAACACCTTTGCAGCACGAGGACACCATTTATACCGTTTCCATCTACTTTATTTCGGCTTCTAATTCCTAAGCAATATCTTAATGCCTATAAACATATTTCCATAAAAGAGTTTGACTGTCGCCAATGTGATTCTTTGAAGCTTTTGTGGTCTTAGTAGTCTATTAAATTCAAAATTACATATTTTGATTTCTTATCAAATATAATCACTACCTAAGTTCAAATCCTTCCTATATTGACTTTGTGCTTCCCTATACACTAACCTTAAACCTAATCTCTTTCAAACCCCCCAAAAAAGAGAAAAAAGATAAAGAGGATGAATAATTGAACTAGAATAAGGATGTCTCCCACTTGTGATTCTATCCTTAGAACTAATTGGCAACAAGTCAAGTAATTTACAAGTTTATATGCATTTTCAAGGACCTCATCTCGTTAAAGCACAACAAATCTATCTTTATGACCTAACACAAACCCCAAAAAAAAACGAGAGCTCCACTTTAAACTACTAATAAATAAGGGAGATTATTTGAAAGAAAATGAAATATACAACAGGGCAATAGAATAAAGGAACATTAAGTAAAAAAGGGAACAAATTTATGAGGGATGGTGTTTGCATGATTTCAGCATGCGAAATATAAATGCGTAAATTAGAAGGGCATTTAACTTGAGAGTTACATTGGAACATGTGATAAACTATTCTTGTATGGCATTTGCCACTACATTAAACTTATATGAGCAGTTAAGCACAATTTTACAACAATAAGCAAGAAGAAAAGAAGCTTTTACTACAGTAATGGATTGGTACAAGAGTTGGCCTTCTATGCAACTTCTATAGGGATCAACTTCACATAGTTCTTAAAAGTATTTTCTTTTCTATCTAAAATTAATTTTTTTTTTTGATCATGTGGTTTTAATTAGCGTCTAAATATTATAAAAAGAGGTCCTATTATTAGAAAATGTCTCCACTGTCTGTAGTATGGTATAAGGATATTGTTCACTCTCTACCGTTTTCCATACCGATGATTGAAAAAGAATTATTGTAAATATATATATTGGTAGTGAACAAAAACCCTTTCCCTCCTAAGAGGTAATAGGCAACTTATTAATGATTAACATGGTCAACTGTACCTGTGAACAAGAGATACAGCACAAAGATGGACACTCGATCCAAGCAAAGAAATCTAATATTTGTAGTATATGACTAAACATTTTCTCACAAGGTATGCCTACATACAAATGGCAGATACACCAACTCTTAGCTCTCATGAGCAAAATCTATTCAAGGAAATAACACCAACATAGAAACTAAATAATAGTAAATAATGAAATGGATTTTTTCGCTAAGACTTATAACTAACAACAGCCCCTTAAACCTATGAAAACATGAAAGTTAGGGCTCTTAGCGCTACATCTATAATGAGTTGATAGTACATACAAGAAATGTATGTGTAAAGTTAAGTGATTTAAGAACATGCTTTTGAGAATAAGCACAATAACTTAGTACGTAAAGTAAGGTCAAGACTTTAGCAGGAGGATATGCATGAATCAAGATGTAGCAATAATAATGAATGTAAAAATCAAAAATGTTGATAGAAAGTAGAGTCAAACATCCTAAATTGAGCTAAAAAGCATGCTGATATTTGAGAATGCTTTGTAGGAAGGAAATATTTCAATATAAAATTTAATTATAGATCTTGAAAAGTGAGATACCTCGACTTAAGAGCAAATTTGGTATTTAGTTTGTTTGCAAATCATTTGAAGAAACATGAATATGTCACATGGAGGAAATTACTTGTTATTAGTTACGTGGTAATAGAAATGATAATGAACAAATCTAGATTCTATAATTGGACCATTACCAGTCCCTAAATTGAATATTAGGAAATGTTGCCTAAAAAGGTGAAGTTATATAGCATCACTTGTGAATTAGAGTTAGCAATATATAATTCATCCGTTGAAGGAATTTTCTTAATAGTTTCATCTAACAAGTCAACATTAGAGCCAGATATGGCTTGAAGTAAAAGATGAGTAAGCTAATCGAATCCTACCCGAATTCTGCATTAGCTTATGATCAATTTAAAATTAAGCTAAATACTAAAACATCACAATTCTTAGTTCCGTTATCAATATGAAAATGAGGTGGGATGAAGGTCGTATTATAGATCTTTGTAGAACTTGTCATGCTACTTGTTGTTTGCTAAAGGTGTTCTATTTGTTGGAGTTTTTGAAGTTCATTTGGTGTATTCACCATATCCGTTAGCGGCTCATTCAGCTATGTATATCTACTTTTATGGTTCACGAGATGCATGTGGCTTATCTTAAAGACATCTATTAGCCCATTCTGGATTTTTTTTACCTACCAAAAACTATGTCTGAGACTTGATGATTTGTTGCTTTATCAATCAATTTTACCTATTAATGCAATTGATAGAAATTGATGGAGTTCTTTTTGTGAGGTAAAAATTAGTTCGGGATTTTGATATGGACTTTTGGAGATATTCGTCACTCATTATTTGTGTATAATCCTAGTCTCTAAAAACAACCTAATGTTCAGCAAATATATACCTTGAATAGGTGTTATATATTATGTAACATTCACCGTTAAAATATCTTTAAAAAATAAACCAGCCCATTTACAGCACGAGGACGCTATTTATACGCCTTTCTATCTATTTTGTTTTGGCTTACAATTCCTAAGCAATTTCTTAATGGGTACATTCATATTTCCTTCTAAAAGTTTGATTGTGTCCCCCACATGATTTTTAGAAGCCTTTGGGGTCTTGGTGGTCTATTAAAATTAAAATCACGTACAGTGATTTTATATCAAATATAATCACTATCTGCGTTCAAATCCTCCCCATATTGACTTTGTGTTTCCTGATACATTAATCTTAAACCTAGTCACTTTCATCCCACCCCCCATGAGAAAAAAAGAGGAAAAAGATAAAGGGGTTGAATAGTTGAACTAGAATAAGGATGTCTCCTAGTTGTGATTCTATCCTTAGAACTAATTGATAACAAGTCAAGTAATTTACAAGTTTGAATGCATTTCCAACGACCTTATCTCATTGATGCACACAAATGCCCTTTTATGACCTAACACAAAACCAAAAAAGGGGTGGGAGCTCTGGTTTAAACTACTACCAAATAAGGGATATTGTTTGATAGAGAATGAAACATACAATAGAATAATAGAATAGAGGAACATTAAGTAAAAAAGGGAACAAATTTATGAGAGATGATGTTTGCATGATTTCAGCATATGAAATATGCATGCTTTAAACTGGAAGGGTATTTAGCCTGAGAGTCACATTGAAATGTGTGATAACCTATACTTGCATGGCATTTGCCACTACATTAAACTTGTGAGCGTAGTTGAGCACAATTTCACAACAAAAACCAAGGAGAAAAAAAGCTTTTACTACGATAATGGATTGGTACAAGAGTTGGCCTTCTATGCATCTTCTACAAGGATCAACTTCATATAGTTCTTAAAATTATTGTCTTTTCTATCTGAACTTAAATTTTTTTTTTTGTCATATGGTTTTAATTAGGGTCTAAATATTACAAAAAGAGGTCCTACTGTTAGAAAATGTCTCCCCTCTCTGTAATATGGTATAAGGATATCGTGCACTCTCTACCCTTTTCTATACAGATGATTAAAAATGAATGATTGTAATTATATATGTCGATAGTCAACAAAACCCCTTTCCCCCTAAAAGGTAATAGGCAACTCAATAATAATTAACATGGTCAGCTATACATGTGAGCAAGAGATACAACACAAAGATGGACACTGGATCCAAGCACAGAAATCTAACACTTGTAGTATATGACCAAAAATTTTCTCACAAGGTATGCCAATATACAAACGACAGATACACCAATTCTCTGCTCTCATGAGCAAAATTTATTTAAGGACATAACATCAATATAGAAACTAAATAATAGTAAATAATGAAAATGAATTTTGTCTCTAATGACTAATGACTAAAAATAGCCCCTTGAACCTATGAAAACATCAAAGTTAGGGCTCTTAGCGCTACATCTATAATGATTTGGTAGAACGTATAAGAAATGTATGAGTAAAGTTAAGTGATACGCTAAAATACTTTTGAGAACAAGCACACAATAACTCAGTACATAAGGTAAGGTCAAGACTTCAGTGAGAATACTCATTACGTTCTTTATACTCAAAGGCAAGGAGATGTGAGCCCCAATTAAAGTCCTTTCATGCTCTTTATGGAACTGAATCTTCCTCTATTAAACTAAATCTAAAATTAAAATATACAAGATGCTTGATGCCTATCTTATAGACATCTGTTGGCTCATTATGGCTTTTTTTACTTACTAAAACCTATGTGCCTCTATGGAAAGACCCTTAGAGATTGGGTGATTTGTTTCTTTATCAATCATATTTAACTATTAATACATTTGATAGAAATTAATGGAGTTTTTTTTATGAGGTGAAAGCTGTTTGGTGATTTTGACATGGACTTTTAGAGATATTTGCCGCTCATTATTTATTTATCATCCTTGTTTCTCAAAACGTCCTGATCTTGTTCTGCCAGTATATACCTTGAATAGGTGTTGTATATTATACAATGTTTACCTGGTAAAATATCTTCAAAACAAAAACTAAGACATTTGCAACACGAGGACACCATTTATACCCTTTCTATCTACTTTATTTCAGCTTACAATTCCTAAGCAATACCTTAATTGCTACATACATCTTTCCATCTAAAAGTTTGATTGTCTCCTATGGGATTTTTAGGAGCTTTTGTGGTCTTAGTGGTCTATTAAATTTCAAATTACATACTGTGATTTTATATCAAATATAATCACTACCTGAGTTCAAATCCTTCCTGTATTGACTTTGTGCTTCCTATACACTAACCTTAAACCTAGTCAATTTCACCCTTCCCCTCCCAAAAAAGGAGAAAAAAGATAAAGGGGTTGAATAGTTAAACTAGACTAAGGATGTCTCCCACTTGTGATTCTATCCTTAGAACTAATTGGCAACAAGTCAAGTAATTTATAAGTTTGAATGCATTTCGAAGGACCTTATCTCATTGATGCACAACAAATTCTCCTATATGACCTAACACAAACCAAAAGGAGGGGGGGAGCTCTACTTTAAACTACTACCAAATAAGGGAGATTGTTTGAAAGAGAATGAAACATACAGCAAAACAATAGAATAGAGGAACATTAAGTCAAAAAGGGAACAAGTTTATGAGAGATGGTGTTTGCACGATTTCGGCATACGAAATTTGTATGCTTTAAATTAGAAGGGTATTTAACTTGAGAGTCACACTGGAATGTGTGATAAACTATTCTTGTATGGCATTTGCCACTGCATTAAGCTTGTATGAGCAGTTGAGCACAGGGTTACAACAATAACCAAGGAGAAAAGAAGCTTTTATTACAGTAATGGATTTGTACAAGAATTGGCCTTCTATGCAACTTCTACAGTGATCAACTTCATATAGTTCTTAAAATTATTTTCATTTCTTTTTGAACTTAATTTTTTTTTTTGTCATGTGGTTTTAATCAGTGTCTAAATATTTTAAAACGAGTCCTATTATTAGAAAATGTCTCCACTGTCTGCAGTATGGTATAAGGATATTGTGTACTCTCTGCCCTTTTCCATACGGTTGATTAAAAAGGAATTATTGTAATTATATATGTTGGTGGTGATCAAAAACCCTTTCCCCCCTAAAAGGTACTAGGCAACTCATTAATGATTAACATGGTCAGCTATACATGTGAACAAGAGATACAACATAAAGATGGATACTAGATCCAAGCAAAGAAATCTAATACTTGTAGTATATGACTAAACATTTTCGCACAAGGTATGCCAATATACAAACAATAGATACACCAACTCTCTGCTTATGACCAAATTTATTCAAGAAAATAACTCCAATATAGAAACTAAATAATAGTAAATAATGAAAATGGATTTCATCGCTAATGACTAATGACCAACAATAGCCCCTTAAACGTATGAAAACATGAAAGATAGGGCTCTTAGTGCTTCATCTATAATGGGTTGATAGTACATATAAGAAATGTGTGAGTAAACTTAAGTGATATGCTAATATGCTTTTGAGAATAAGCGCAACAACTTAGTACGTAAAGTAAGGTCAAGACTTCAATGAAAATACTCATTGCATTCTTTATACTCATAGGCAATGAGATGTGAGCCTGATTAAAGTCTTTCCATGCTCTTCGTGGAACTTAATCTTCATAAACTTATTCTAAAATTGAAATATATAAGATGCTTGATGCCTATCTTAGAGACATCTGTTGGCTTATTCTGGCTTCTTTTACCTAGTAAACACTATGCCCCTCTATAGAAGGACCCTTAGAGATTAGGTGATTTGTTTCTTTATCAATCATATTTACCTATTAACGCATTTGATAGAAATTGATGGAGTTCTTTTTCTGAGGTGAAAGTTGTTTGATGATTTTGACATAGACTTTTAGAGATATTTGTTGCTCATTATTTGTTTATGGTCCTTGTTTCTCAAAGGGACTTGATCTTGTTTCGTAAGTATATACCTTGAATAGGTGTTGTATATTATACAATGCTTACCAGTTAAAATGTCTTCAAAACATAAACCAACACATTTACAGCATGAGGATGCCATTTATGCCCTTTCCATCTATTTTATTCCATCTTACAATTCCTAAGCAATATCTAAATGGCTATATACATATTTCCATCTAAAAGTTTGATTGTCTCCTACGTGATTTTTAGGAGCTTTTGTGGTCTTAATGGTCTATTAGATTTAAAATTACATATTGTGATTTCATATCAAATATAATCACTACCTGAGTTCAAATCCTTCCTATATTGATGTTGTGCTTCCCAATACGCTAACCTTAAACCTAGTCACTTTCACCCCCACAAAAGAGAAAAAAGATAAAGGGGTTGAATAATTGAACTAGAACAAACTTGTGATTCTATCCTTAGAACTAAGTGGTAACAAGTCAAGTAATTTACAAGTTTGTACGCATTTTCAAGGACCTGATCTCGTTAATGCTGAACAAATCCTTCCTTATGACCTAACACAGACCCCCCCAAAAAAAGGAGCTCTACTTTAAAGTACTGACAAATAAGGGAGATTGTCAACAGAGAATGAAATGTACAACAGAACAACGGAATAGAGGAACATCAAGTAAAAAAGGGAGCAAATGTATGAGAGATGGTGTTTGCATGATTTTACCATACGAAACATGCATGCTTTAAACTAGAAGGGTATTTAACTTGAGAGTCACATTGGAATGTATGATAAACTATTCTTGTATGGCATTTACCACTACATTAATGTAATGTTTGGTTAGATGTAATTAATGTTGTAATGCTAGTAAGTTTGTAATTGTATTTTTATTACCTTGTTTGATTATATGAAAGTAATACAATAAAAGGATTATATTGTAATTATGATTACCACAAACTAAGCAATCATTATTGCATTACAAACTTAATTGCATTATATTATCATTGCATTATATCCAACCAAATATCACATAAACTTGTATGAGCTGTTGAACATAATTTCACAACAATAACTAAGGAAAAAAGAAGCTTTTACTACAACAATGGATTGGTACAAGAGTTGGCCTTCTCTACATCTCCTATAGGGATCAACTTCACATAGTTCTTAAAATTATTTTCGTTTCTATCTGAACTTAAATTTTTTTTTGGTCATATGTTTTTAATTAGGTTCTAAGTATTATAAAAAGAGGTCCTATTGTTTGAAAATGTCTCCACTACCTGTAGTATGGTGTAAGGATATCGTGCACTCTCTGCCCTGTTCTATACAGATGATTAAAAAAGAATGATTGTAATTTTATACGTTGATAGTGAACAAAAACCCTTTCCCCCATAAAAGGTAATAGGCAACTCATTAATGATTAACGTGGCCAGCTGTACATATGAACGAAAGATATAACACAAAGATGGACACTGGATCCAAGCAAAGAAATCTAATATATGTAGTATATGACTAAATATTTTCTCACAAGGTATGCCAATATACAAATGACAGATACACCAACTCTCTACTCTCATGAACAAAATTTATTCAAGGAAATAACACCAATATAAAAACTAAATAATAGTAAATCATGAAAATAGATTTTGTCGCTAATGACTAATGACTAACAATAACCCCTTAAACCTATGAAAACATGAAAGTTAGGGCTCTTAGTGCTACATCTATAATGAGTTGATAGTACACATAAGAAATGTATGAGTAAAGTTAAGTGGTCTGCTAACATGCTTTTGAGAATAAGCATAATAACGTAGTATGTAAAGTAAGGTCAAGACTTCAGTGAAAATACTCATTACATTCCTTATACTCATAGGTAATGAGATTTAAGTCATGATTAAACTTTTTCCATGGTCTTCATGGAACTTAATCTTCCTCTGTTAAACTAATCTTGAAATTCAAATATACAAGATGCTTGTTGCCTACCTTAAAGACATCTGTTGGCTCACTCTGGCTTCTTTTACCTACTAGAAACTATGTCCCTCTATAGAAGGACCTTTAGATATTATGTGGTTTATTTCTTTATCAACCATCTTTACCTATTAACGCATTTGATCGAAATTAGTGGAGTTCTTTTTCTGAGGTGAAAGTTGATTGGTGATTTTCGCATGGACTTTTTGAGATATTTGTCGCTCATTATTTGTTATGGTCCTTGTTTCTCAAAACGACCTGATCTTGTTCGATAAGTATATACCTTGAATAGGTGTTGTATATTATCCAACGTTTACCAGTTAGAATATCTTTAAAACAAAAACCAACACATTTACAGCACAAGGATGCCATTTATTCCCTTTGTATGTACTTTGTTTCGGCTTGGAATTTCTGAGCAATATCAATGGCTATATACATATTTCCTTTTAAAAGTTTGATTGTCCCCTACATTATTTTTAGGAGCTTTTGTGGTCTGGGTGGTCTATTAAAATTAAAATTACACATTGTGATTTCATATCAGGTATAATCACTACCCGGGTTCAGAACCTTCCTATATTGACTTCAAAATTAAAAGTTTGATTGTCTCCTATGTTGTATATTATACAACATTTACCAGTTAGAATATCTTTAAAGCAAAAACCAACACATTTACAGCACGAGGACGCCATTTATTCCCTTTCTATATACGTTGTTTCGGCTTGGAATTTCTGAGCAATATCAATGGCTATATACATATTTCCTTCTAAAAGTTTGATTGTCTCCTACGTTATTTTCAGGAGCTTTTGTGGTCTGGGTGGTCTATTAAAATTAAAATTACATATTGTGATTTCATATCAGGTATAATCACTACCTGGGTTCAGATCCTTCCTATATTGACTTTGTGCTTCCCTATACACTAACCTTAAACCTAGTGACTTTCACCACCCCTCCCCCCCAAAAAGAGAAAAAGATAAAGGGGTTGAATAATTGAACTAGAACAAGGATGTCTCCCGCTTGTGATTCTATCCTTATAACTAATTAGTAACAAGTCAAGTAATTTACAAGTTTATATGCATTTTCAAGGTCCTTATCTCGTTGATGCACAACAAATTCTTCCTTATGACCTTACACAAACCCCAAAAGAAAAGACAAACACTTTTATCTAACAAGCGATATAATAAAATTCACTATGATACTACATTAAATTTTACATAAATAAGCCTAGAATTAATGATCACATTATTACCCAATTCACTGAAAAAGAAAAAAATTTGAGCACATATATTTTCAAGTGAAGCAACATCTTGGGGGCAATAGTTGTGATCATTTCTAATCTTATTTGCATGCTGGAGACCCACTTATCTTATCAATATGGGGCAAACTTACTTAGTTTTTAAGCAATAAAATTGAGCACATAGGGGAAAAAGATTTGAGAATAAATGTGATTCATATTTGCTCATATGTCTTACAGTAGAGAAAGGTCTCATCAATTAAAATACCAATTTGACACTAAAAATACATTATCTTCCCACTATTCCTAA
>NCQV01132029.1:891-11275 GCA_002740545.1 Lophocereus schottii | reverse complement strand
TCCCAACTGATTGTTTTATGGCAATCGCAGCAGCAGCCTTTGCCATACTTCGGGCCATGACTCCGCTAGACGTAACGCTAGCAGCTGTTGATCCTTGATATGTGGATCGGACAGCTTTCTTTGACGGCTGAGGGATGGCGTTCTTAGGGGCCATGTAGAGTTCGTGGTTTGAAGAAAGAGATGAGAGGCAGAGGAGGTCCCACCGAGCGTACCAAAAATTTGTAAACACAAATTTCGAGCCTAAAATAAATTAGACAAGAAATTGATGAACAAATTGAATTTCTGTATTGATATTGTATGTGGGTACAATCTCTGTATAATTGTTACAAAAATAAGTATAATAAATCCTCTGATTCGATCTCCTTAAAAGTTGATCTTGAATAATTTGTCTCGAGAAAGGGCCTGAGAGGCTTAATCTCTATCGCGAATTCGATCTTTGAAAGTAGACGGCACGTATTTGGGGTGCTTATTGTCCGTTTCTAGAGAGAGTTTCTGAGCCCTTGTGAGTTCTTCTGAAAACGTCGACCCCTGAAATGAGGGGAGTAGCTCTTTTTTTATAGAGGAAGCAAATGAAGACCTCTATTAATTATCCCTTAAAAGAAAATAAATAATAATTCATTTTCTTTATCATTCGTGACACGTGGCGCTTTTTAATCGGCCGTCACAATTATTCACGAAATATTTAATTTGAGACGTGGCAACGTGTAATTGGGCGAAATAAAAACATTGTATTTTCCACATGGCATGTCTTGATTAGACAGATAATTTTTGCCTTCTACAATTATTTTTATTATTAATTAATGATTAAATAATAGTTATTAATATTAATGATTATTTGGATTAATTATTATTATTAATACTATTGACAATTATTACTATCCTTAAATTTATTGATTATCATTTTTATCAATACTTATTATTATTGACTAGTAATTTTTGGTATTACTAGTAACAATAATAATAATTATTATTATTATTATTTGAAGTAATAATTACTATTATTAATAATATAATTATTCATTATCATTGCAATTATTGCATAGTTTTTTGTAATAATAATTACAGTAATAAAAATCATAATTAATTATTATTGATTATTAATATTGATATTAATATTAATTATTATCATTATTATATATTATTAGAATCAGTATAGCTAATATTAATAAGAATTATTGTTGTAATTATTAATAATTATTAATAATATTAATAAATTTTATGATTTGTTATCATTTTTATGATTAATTAATAATTACCATCATTACAAAACTTAATATTTATTTTACTACTTATTAATAACTAATAATAGTATTAATTATTATTATTAATATTAACATTAATAATAATTGTTATTATTAACAAAGATAATAATAAGTATTATTAATATTAATATTAATTATGACTGTGATTATTACTAATATTCTATAATAATAATAATTATTACAGTAGTTGTGATTGTAATAATAATTATGATTATGAATATTGATGATAATAACAACTATTATTGTTGCTATCAATATTAATTTAATATTAAAAATTTATTATAATTATTAATATTACTATTTACCAAAATAATTATTGTAATTATCATTGTTAATTATTATCAATGATTAATCATTAACTTTATTGTTAATTAATAGTAATTACTGTAAAAATAACCATTGTTATTTATTAATTATTTTATTAACAATTATTATTGATTAATAATGACTTTAAAACTAATTATTTTAATAACAGTAATTTTTTATTATTTAATTAATTTCAAAGTAATAATAATTATTAATATTCATTATAGTTATTGGTAATTTTAATAAATATTGTGTCATTCTTTTCAATATTGTTAATTATTATCTTTATTACACTAATTATTAATAATATTATTATTTACTAAGTTTTATTATACTTATCATTCAATGACATAAAGAGTATCATAATTATTAACATTAATATTACTAATATTAACATTAATAATTATTATTAATATTAATAATTGTTGTGATTATTAATATTATTATCAATATTTTCAATTATTATTGTAACTATTACTAATACTCATTAGTGATAATTATTATTAATTTTAACATTAATGATTATTATTATTAATATTAATAATTATTCTGGCTAATATTAATTGTAATTGTTATTGTAATTATTATAGTTACTATTATTATTGCTATTAATGACTAATTATTATTTTTCTTATTGAGTTATAATTTGTATTATTATAATATTTATTAATAATTAATAATAGCATTAATACTAAGTATACATATTCACAACAATAATAATTCTTAATTATTAACATTAACTAATTAAGTTTGATATAATAACCATTACTATTAATTTTTATTATTATTAATACATTAATAAGAGCTTTTATTTTTCTTCTCAATATTAATAATTATTACTTTTATTTTTAGTAATCATTATTAATGTTAATAATTAGTAGTTTTGTTATTATCAATATTAATATGAATTGTTGTTATTTTTGGTAAAAGTAAAGATAATTATTAATATTACTTATAATCATTATTGTATTTGTTACCAATATTCATTGATAATAATAATTATTATTACAATAAGTATAATTATGATAATTATTATCAATAATAATTAATAAAAGTTAATACTAGTCTTAATATTAATTATTACCAGTATTATTGTTAATATTTAAAATTATTATGACTATTATTAACATTACTCTAAATTATTATTCTAGCTACATTGTTAATCATTATTATTGATATTAATAATATTATTATTAATGATTCATTATTATTTCATTATTAATTAACAATTTTTATTATTATAATAATTTATTAATTGCTATTAACTATTATTAATTGTTAAAATGATTACCATTAATTATTTTGATAATTATTATTATTATTATCATTTTTAATTAATTAACTAATAATTAATAATTATGAATATTTATTATTATTATTTATAATAATAATTACTATTTTTAATGTTGTTGATTATTAATTTTATTAAAATTCATTATTATTAGTGGTAATTAGTTATTTTATTTATTATCAATATTAATCTCAATTATTACTATTATTTCATTGTTAATATCAACAGTAATTATTATTGTAATTATTACTAGTATTTATTAAGAATAATAATTGTTGTTATCATAGTAATAGTTATTACTATTTATATTGATAGTTAATAATATTTATTAATATTTATATTTATATTAGTATTAGTTATTAATATTCAAATTAATGATTATTGTTATTGTTATTGTTATTGTTATTAATAAGAATTATTATTTTATTGTTTCTATTTTTAATTTTTATTAATAATTATTATTATGATTAGCTATTTTTGTTATTATTAATTAATTAGTTAATAATAATAATAGTAATAATAATAGTTAATTCTGATTTTGTTACGGAAATCGTTAAAATTACTAATATCAATACTTCAACTCCTTCCCACTCTCAGATCTAACAAATCACTCCTACCTACTTCTTCCCACTCCCCCCCCCCCCACTCTCACCTATTTATTCTCATTCCTTCCCACTCACATCCATTCCACACGTACAATATACCCACAAAAAGGACAACACCTAAGTAGTGTTTCCAAATCAAAGGCAGCGTTGATCATTATCTTTATTATCTTTTTAGCAAAATGGTAAATGCTTTACTACAAGACACTTTTTAATTGTCTTGTTGTGACTTAAAAATTATGACATCATTTATTAAATTCAAAACAAAGGGTACGATTGTGTAGCATGAGGGTGTTATTACTTATAAATTGTGTGAAATTATATTAAATTTTCACTATTATGAAATTAGGCATGCAATATGTCTTCGCAGATGGGGTTGATCTAGTTAGGATATAATTTGTACTCGATAGTGTAATCGATAAATTTTAAGGCTCCACAATTCACAATTCTTTGTAACCGGCAAAAATATAGTGAGATTAAATCATAATATTACATGAATTTGTTCCACAATAAGACATGCAAAAGCGTTTTGGACCAAGACATATATCATCACTTTTTTTAAATGGTATTATCACTTATTCATCTCCTATTTCAAAAGACATGGACATAACAACAACCCATTTGTTATAGGTAATGTATATCACCCACTTGCCACGAATATATATTCTTCTAACGTGTATTTGTCATATAGACAAATTTTAATATTTGGCGCTGACGTACGTGACTTATGACAATATATTAGGAGTATGACATAGGCTTTGTTTGTCTTCATCCTCCATCATTTTAACATTCTCTGGACGACTCATTCCCATTTAATTTGAATTAACCTCCAAACGGAAGCAATAATATCATTACAGGTGTTGATTCAAGCATTTGATTTGGAATTTGCAAGGCCATTATATTAACTTTTTTATGTCAATTGGATTTTCAGCAAACAAGTCAAATAAGGTTCTGTTGATCAAAAGATCGTGTAATTTTATACTTCTAAACCTATGATTTCGGTTCAAAATAATTATTATTTTAGAATTTTTATTTTGATTTTATTTATTTTTACAGAAAAATCAAAAAGTAATAAATTGGCTGAGAAGAGAAGCTGAAATTATAAGCCAACAAAAATACAGCCCAACCCACCTCATATTCATTTTTTTCCCCTTCTTTTACCATCAGAAAATAAAAAATCCCAAATCCCCCACGTGCCTCGCAGTTGACTTTTAATGCCAACCCCTCAATGTAAACTCCTCATTTTCACTCGCCTTCCTCTCGGTTTAGAGGGTCGCAAGCCAATTCTTTTTCCCCCTCACAGATCATCATCATTCACCATCATCAAACGTGTAGCAGCATCATCCGTAACCAACAAGCCCAGATTTTTCGGGTGCTCGTTCTCTCTCTCCATCCAAGCCACTCCCTGATTTTCGCCAAGCTTGGCTGGATCGTGTGAGGCTAATGGGTGGCTCAACCGAATCATGTGTAGCAAGGAATTAGCCAACGCCCATATTTTGTCGAGTTGAAAAGCGGCTAAAAGAAGAAAAGATCCATGCATGAATAGAGAGGGAATGGGGAGTGTAAGGTCAGTTCATTAGCCATAGCTCAAACTAAAATCTCAGCTTTCTTTCAATATTGTCTTCCTCTATTTTAGATTTTGTGGGTTTTGGGCTTTCCTCCATTTTTGATTCAAGAGTTTGAGAAGTAATTGTTGAGCTTTGAGCTACTTGAATAACGATTCCTTAGTCTTTGTCTTGTAATTTGTTGATTAATTTGATTACTGAGTTGAATTAATTGGTAAATTTTGACTCAATTTTTCGTAGCTTGAGTGCCCTGTCGTTGTTGTTCTTCGAGCTCTATTTTGTTCAACTTCACCATTGCTCTGCCGTAATTAGTTTTATTTTCGTTGTCTTTGTTTTTCCTGTTTCGTTACCAGTGCCCTTTCTCCCTTTTTGGTGTCCTCTTCATTTCTTGCTTTTCTCTGACTCCTTACTGTAAGTTCTCGCTTTTTTCCTTTTTTTTGTGTCAGTGGACCTACTAATTTCCAAGTAGTGTTGCTGAATGCCTTTCTGTTCCCATCAGTGACTCACGTTGTGAGTACCTCTGAAGTGTGCTGCATGTTTTATATTTTAGTTTCTAACCCATTAGAAACCATGCATGTTATTATTTTATGGTCTTATTTTATATTTTTTTTCTAATTTAGCGTAGTTAGTATTAGTTTAATATTGAATTATTATGTTCTTGGATCTTATTTAGTGAATTAATTCTCAAGTTAAGCTAATAAAACTTTATTTATGCTTTTGCCCATCTTTCAAAAGGTTTCATTTTTATTATCACATGTTAGCTTTGATTTGTTTATCCTTAATAATTTATTAAACTTAGTTTGGTTAATTGTCTATTTCTCATCTATTAGGTGTCATTCATTTCATTAGTTGATCTCTTTATTTATATTTATTTTATTTTATTCGTCTAATTTTAGCTAGTGGCTTTGGCATCATTTTAGTGAATCTTATTTAGTAGCTCAATTACCATTAATAGTTAAGCAAATAAAGTGAAATTAAAATTCGATACTACAATTTTCGTGGGAACGACCTGTGTTTGCTGGATCATACTACAAGTTGACACCGTGCGCTTGCGGCTACATTTTATATCAACAGGTTCCAACCCAAAACCAATTCGCTATGGGTGGAGTAACTCACAAGCACATATACATGCTCAAACCCTTAATTTCATCAATGAAGGACACCACCCACTATCATATTCTTTTGAATTTTATTAATGTGGGATAATACCCACTTCTGTACTCTAACACGCCCCCTCACGCGTGGGTTACTAATAATGTCCAATACGTGTACACAATTTTAATCAAATGAGAACGGTGACAATTTAAGATCAAGCAACTCGCTCTAATACCATGTTAAATTTTTATATCAACTGGGTTTTCAACAAACGAGTCAAATAAGGTTCCAACCCAAAGCTAATTTGCTATGAGTGGAATAACTCACAAGCTTATATATACGCTCAAATCATTTAATTTCATCAATGTGGGAGATTATTCACTATCATATTCTTTTAAATTTTATCAATGTGAAATAATACCATTTTCATACTCCGACATGTTACAGAGATGAGAACCGGATATCACATGATCCTGTTGACGGGAAATTAAAGGTCTTTGCAAATTGGTAAATCCTTCGAAACCAGAAAGTTGTGTGCACCCACATCCTTCAATTTTTTTGGGGTGGGGGGGTGGGGGGAAGAGTTTCACTCAGAATTATTGTCACTTGTTGTCATTGTTTTACAAGTTTGACGGTTCTTCAGAACCCGCCTACTACTAGTGTTACTAAAAGGAAATAAGGCTCCTATTTTGCTTCAAAACAGAGAGGTGAGCCAAAGGAATTAGCTTGTAGTTGAAACTTGAAACACTTTTAAATCTTAGTTTCGGATGCATCATCGAGCTCTTTTAAACCCAATTTTTGCTGTCCATCTCCCTTTTTAATTTACTATTTTTTGAAAAAAAAATTCCCCATCATTTGATTGAGTACCATATGAGGTGTTATGGAGGTGCTTGCAGACAAAGAGGTACTTGCATATATACACATTATTAAGGATACGTATGAAGCAACAAAGACAAGTGTTAGGACTCTAAGAAGGGACACAAATGAATTTCCCACTTACATTGGGCTCTATCAAGGATCAACTCTAAGCCCGTTTCTTTTCACCATTGTTATAGATGAACTCCCAAAAGGGATTAAGGATGAGATATCATGGTGTATGCTTTTTGTGACGATATTGTTCTTATCAATGAGAGTTGGGATGGAGTTAACAACAAGTTGGAGTGCTGGAGACATACCTAGAGCTTAGAGGTTTTAAATTAAGTATGTCAAAGACTAAGCACATAAGACGTGGATTTACTGGCTCGGAAGAGGGCCATGCAGAAGGAATCGCCATTAATGCTTAGTGGTGTGGCAATATCAAGGGTTGAGAAGTTTAGATATTTTGACTCAATCATTCAAGAGGCAAGGGACATTAATAAAACATTAGCCATCATATAAAAGTGGGTGGAAAAAATGGGAGAATGTGTTAGAGTGGTGTGTGACATGAAGATCCTAATAGCATTAAATAGTAAAGTTTACCGTGTGGTGGTAAGATTACAACTTTGTTGTATAGCTCATAGTATTGGCTTATCAAGAAGACTCAAGCCCAAAGGTTAATGGTAATAGAGATAAGGATACTTAGGTGTATGTGTGACCACACAAGATTGCACAAGATTACGAATGAATTGATCAGAAATAGAGTAGGAGTTGCACCCATAAAAGATGAGAGGGAATAGACTTAGATCGTTCACTTATGTCAAAAGGAAGAGTGTGGATACACCGTGAGGAGATGTGAAACAATTAACCTTTTGCAGTATGGGAGGAAGTGCTGGAATGAAGTGATTAAGAAGGATTTAAATTATTTACGACTTACAGAGGACATGACATAGGATATGAGTCTATGGAAATCTAGAGTTAAGATTATGGATCATTAGTTAGATTGTTTCGGGCCCTTTTTTGTGTTTTATGAGTGCTTTAGTTTGGTTTGCTAGTAAGCTATTCTTAGCCAAGTTAGTATTGTGTCGCCGATTACTACTTAAGATATGTACAACTCTACCTCGCTTTTGTGGTTTATTTATAATGAATGGTATTTACATAATTCATTTCTCGTGCACATTACCTTTTATCTATCAAATGGTTTTCCAGCTTCTAAGTATTTTATTAAAACTTTTTATGTGGGTCTTTTGGAATTGGTTTGTCTGCAACAATGATGTCTATAAAGATAGAACTGCCTGCATCTAGATCTTCACATATCTCACGAAAGTGGAACTCACATTATGAGTTGTTGTTATTGTTGTACAAAAATCCCCAACATTTATGGCAGCATATGATCGGCCTCGCATGTTCCTTCTTCTTTTAAGGGTCCGACAGGACCTAAGCTCTATTAGGATCCGATCTCATGGATCTTACAGGATTAGGGATTCAGCAGAATCAATTGTCTCCATATCTCTGACTGGGATGGAGATCTAGTTGGATTCATGATTTGCAGCAAATAGCTGCTAGGACGCATTTAGTGTATCCCTGTTTCCATTGTAGTTGGCTATTGAAGGCATATCCCAAACACCATTATTTGGAGCTTCAATTACAAATCGAAGATAAATGTGACTAAAATATCCACTAAAGATTTAATAAAGAACTCGAAAAAATAGCCAATTGCACTTGGTGATGATTATGGAGATAAGGGCGATGGATCTGCAGATTGGTTGCAATAAAGACGAGTAACAAGAGTGACCCAACTTCATAACAAGTAGAACTGGCGAAGAGAAACGTGGAAAGAGCTATAGAAGAATGGTTTACTAGACGGTAGGAGAAGAACAAGGGTATGACAGTCCTTTTTTGGCAGATTTAAGGTTCATTGTGGTGATGGAGGGAGGGAGGATGAAGGATCCAAATAAAGGGGGAATTTCTCACTTCTGACTAAACCAACTTCTTTCTCTAGATGGACTTATTCTTTTTGTTGTACATTGAAACAGGAAGCTCCATTTACAAAGCGAAGAAGCTACACAAATGGCAGGGACAAGAAAAGCAAATTTCGTGGAGAGAACGCCGTAGAATGGGTTAACGAAGGTCACACAATGTGTAATGATTACTTGCCCAAAACAAGTAAACCAATGTAGTCAAAAAAGGAAAGAAAATATGTTATTCTCTCTTTTCCTGCAAACAACTCAAATGTCCCGAACGTGATTCAAAGGAAATGACAACAGAAGGATAAAACATGAAGTTTACGTTAAAAGAAAGAATTGAAAGATGTGCAGATTTTAATTTTTGGACTTGAATTAGTACCTACTATTTACAAGTCTGTCATACATCTGTTAGAGTGAATGAATTAGTACTTGAATAGTGTTTATATTGATTTGCAGTCTTATTTTCTAACAACACATAGAAAAGGATACAATAGGATACAAACATATATTAACTAAATAATAAAAAGTTTTTGTCCTAAAGTATGAGCTCCAAAAATAAAATATCCCTGAATTTTTGGTCAAAGTAAGAAAATACCCCTCAATGTTAAAAGTGAGGTCAATACCCTTTTACTTATATTATTTGTTCACATTAATTTATGAAATGTGTTTGCCTAAAAGATGTGGCAAGATTATGAAAAAAATAAATTCCACATAAGCACATTGTTACCTATATAAATAATGTAATTTATTAAAAAAATTTGCATAATCTAATTACTTCATGCATTTCAGGTAAAACAGTCGCATAATTTTTGTAGAAAATAATAATTTTACATTAACCCAAAACTTATCGGAAAGCGGCCTATAATCAAATGTCATATTAGAGCATCTCACAATAACTTAATTTATTAAACAAACATTGAGCCAAATTTTAATTTATCTAAACCAACTTTTGGAAATAATTACATAGCAAAGAAGAGGAAAAAAAATAGTGTTATCGTAATCATGTTTTTTAATTCAAGTACCAAGCATGAACTTGTCAAAATAGACCAAAGAAACAAAAACCGATGAAAATGGTTGTTTGAATGTGTAGGTGAATTACAAAGGTTTTATTTATATTACATTACAGTAAAATCTTTATATTATAAATGTAAAAATGGATGGATGCCTAAAAATGCTTCCCTCCCTCAATCCAAGCTTCTCATTAATCCAAACTTCACAACCGTTGATCAAAATCCTAGGCAATCTCAGCCCTTGGATTTATCTTGATAACCGCCAATCTCTCCCTTTTTACTGGGTATATTAGGTCTTAGGTTCGATTCTCCCCTCTCTCATTGTATTGTACTCTTTACTGGACATATTAGGTCTCAAGTTGTATTTGCCCCTCCCTCACTGTATTGTATTGCCCTTTGTGACTTCTACAGACCAAAAAGTTTTTGATTTC
>NCQV01132020.1:0-12305 GCA_002740545.1 Lophocereus schottii | reverse complement strand
AATATGTATTTTGAGGGCCATTAAAGTTCCAAATAATGATTGTTTTTTATTAATTGCAACCTTAGTAAATAATTCATAGTTTTTTTCAAGACTTTTCATTATCGTGAATGCATTCAGATTATTCACTATCGCACACAAACCATTTAGGGTTTCTCTATTGATATCATGCCTTCTCTTTATTGTTGTCGCTATCATTATCCCTAAGGACATTAACACTACCATGGTCATTACAGGCATTAATATTATCATTTTTATTATTATTAATTATGTAGCTATTAGTATTATTATTTAGTTTATATTCATTGTTATTATTAACTTTAGTAAAGAAATCTGGATTGGCCAGGTCCGAGTTGCAAATTTAAGTTTGCCTCCATGTCAAGAACATGCTCTCGATCCAAATGAAAAAGTATTCATTTTAAACTCCTCAAGTAGACTTTGATTCCTTATTATTTGTTTCAGACTATAAGAAAATATGTCACTTCCTTAACCCAAGTGGACATTACTCAACATTTAATCACCACCTTGGGTAATTTTACATTCCACTCTTCACACTAACTAGAATCCATCATCATGATTACTTTCATTGAATTACAACACCAACCTCTCTATTGCTTTTAAATCTCTAATTCACTTAATTTTTAAATTGAAGGCACTTTCGCTACCCTTAGTTGGCCTTTCTTTGGTTTAAGCTGTGAAACAAAAGGAATACATCACATTAACCTACTTGAACATGAATCAATCTGCACCCAACCTTTGGGGTTCCATTAACACTTAGTCATTTAATAACATTAATTTTAAACATTTAATAACATTAATTTTAATCCATTACCCCTGCTTCTATAGTTATTCTGCACGAACCAGCCTTCACTCTGACTTCTAATAACTAGTTCCACTCAACTTACGCACTAAAGTCCAATCCAAATCTTCAAGTTAATCCCCTAAAATTTATTAAGAGTTAGTTAATTTCAAAAAATCAAAAAGGCTCACTTCCATCCTTTCTTCAACCTCACTCCTCTCTTCCATAGCAAATATCCAGCACCCATGTACTCACACACCCAATGAAGCTCTAGCTTATTCAAAACACAATCAAAAATATCCAAAATTCAATATAAACAAATTATATAAACATAACTCCACAAGCCATACTCAATCCTCAATTTCACCATGAACACCCATAACCTCAACTTTCTCAAATCCATAAAATTACGATGATAACTCCAAATTCAAACAAATTACATTCATACAACCTTAAAAAAAACACACTAATTAATCAAATTAAAGAGTAAAATCGATGAAAACAAATAAAGGGAAGATCAGGGCCCACATCCTAACAATTAAGGAAATAACTAAAGGAAAGGTTAGAGGGAAATGGTGGTGATGCTTGACGGCTAGTATGGCGGCATTTATCAAGCATCTAGTGTGAGGCACAAATGAGTGGGGTAGAAGGGCGCCGTGAACAAGGGGTGTTGAAGCAAGGGAGGGGGGTTGGTTTTTGTTTTTTGATTAAAAATTTTTGTTTGCCTATTCAAGTTATAATCTATACCCCTCCCCAAAAATCTAGATATTTTTTTCTTTTCCTTCTTTGGCAAGACCATCACCCTTTTTGTCTAGTAAGTATTTAGGCTAATATTAGGACTTACTTATTTATTTGTTGTTTATTTGTTTGTTCATTTATTTATTTATTGGTTCTAAATTATTTTCATATTGAGCATGATTAATTTTATTTCGAGGCCAATTTGTCGTTTTAACTTGAGATCCTATAAATATTTTGAATATTGAATTGCAATATGGCATTCAAATTAAATAAATTAAGTTGAGACTAATCAAAGTAATTACTAGGGATTAGATGCGAGCTATTACATGGTGAGACGACTAATCTGAACTGGGCCTTTTCTATGAGGATTTCTCCTCCTCATTCCTTTTATCATTTAAGGTCTCTCTCAAGTCTTTATCCTTATTCCTCTAGTATTTATCAGGTTTATTCGTAGGATCCTTTTCCTTTAGGTCATGAAGGAAAACTTCCTTTGAGTCTTGGTAGTCCCTATCCTATCCTTAACGGACAATCTCTTAGGGGTAGCTTTCCTTTAATTTCTTTGAGAAGCCAAGAAATCATCTAGCTTATCATCATGGGAGGCATGGTTATATTGATTTTCAATGTTATCAACTCCTCCATTGTCTGTGGAACATTGCCTACTTGTTCTAAGGAGTTGGTGGGTCTACGAGGCAATTGTCCTCCTAGAGCAGTTGTATCTTCTTCATTTGAGTTGTTGTCCATGAAGAAGTTGGCTTTTATAGAGCATTAGAATCCTGATTCTTAGGATATTGGTTCTTATGGAGAATAGTGTTCTTTGCTTATCACGATCTTTAGTGCATCTTACTCTACTTCAGGTCCCCATAGATGGCACCTAATGTTTTAGCGCAAAGCAGATTTTTTGAGCTTTTTTGGAAACCTTAGGGAACTTGCACCACCATCCAAGGGTTACCACAAAATAACCATTAAAGAAGGAGTTTTCTTCTTTAAGAGTCCATGACACTTAAATTAAGAAGAATTTTTTAAAAGAATGATAAGCACAATGTAGCTTGTGGAAGTCTAATTGACCTACCCTTGAGTTTGCAATGGGTTGCTTCGTGTATGTGTTTAAAATGATTCTTTTAAAGGAATTCATCTAGAATTCCATACCTTTCAAAATAGATTATTCCTAATCTTAGTAAAACTCAAAGATCTCTGCTAGTTCCTTGTAGGTTAGGAGATCTTAGCCAGATCTTTCCCCCTCCAACAAGCAATGTACATAGGAGTTATTTTCAAGGCTTTGTCAGAGTTACATTTTACTAAGCTTTTACTTGGGCCCCAATTGCTTAATGTTGGCAGTTTATTTGATTTGGTCAATTTTATCTCAAGCTTTCATTGGGCTATAGAACAATGCCCTTTAGAGCTGTTATCTACTCGAATTAACACATTACGTGTCTATATCCAAATTGTCGAATATAAAATGCCAAAGCACATTGATAAGGCTTCTTCATGTACAAATCACAAGACTTGAAGGAAAACTATATAAAATGATTTTCTTTATTAATGCATGTTTATTAAATTTTATCATTATTACTCATGTTTTTAATGTTTATTTTTATTACTTACTATTTATCAATTCATTTTAAGAAGACCATGTTCAATACAACATTCCCTAAGGACACATATTGTTTTATTGGATGATTGAAAGAGGGATGTGCTTACTACATTGAAGGAGTATATTACATTCCAGGTGATGAACACGTTAGAGTTATTTCTAATTAATATCAATTGCAGACAACGAAAGAAATAGAATCATTAAGCTTTATCGAAATGTGACCAACTTTCGCTTAACTATTAAGCTGTGCTGGGTTTAAATGCTAATGGGTCATTCTTCAATGATAACATTTAATTTGAGTCACAAGTAGATCTTTTGTCCTTAGTATGAACATTCTTATAGTTTACCCTAAACTACAATAGATATATTTCTATAGTCATACTCCATGTACTTGATTTTAGCTCTCATATATCATAGATATCAAACAAATTGTGGTGCTTCTAGCCCCTATACAAATATCCAATTATAAAGCAAATTGCCCCATAAATGATGAAAGGTAAATCTATGATACTTTGAAAGGTATTTAATTTAATCAACATATCATTCCTAACAATCACGTTACCACTCTTCTATCGTAGTTATGTTGCTATAAGAGTTACACTNNGGTAGCATTTACTTCTGGAATTACCAACCAATTTTTGCACAACAACAAGAACCATCTGACCTTGCTTGCATTTTGGCTCATGTTAAGCATTTTAATGACATCTAAATTTATTAAATGATATTGTGACTTTCATGTTTTTTCATTTTCATACATCTACATTATATAATAAACATATAAAATTGTGATATTGAATTGTTATAGAGTTTTATCTTTCAATTGGACTATTCACTAGTTTCGTGTACGAAGATTATACAACAACTAGAATACGATCGTATAATATTCTTTTATTTAAAAATCTTCTATTTCCTTATCATTTTACACGCATTTGACCACATACTTTTAAACTAGGTACACTAATGATGATTTTGCTCGGAAAAAATTCAATTAAATTCATTCATGTGGTTTGCCATTACAAAAATCATTGTTGGTCTCAAATGCATGATAAATGCGCACAGCTAGCTTACCCTGCTACACGAAAGATAAATGTTCTTCCATACCCTTACAAAATATATGAATATAAGACATTTCATTTCATTTTATTTCTATTTCATCTCCAAGAACTAACTATATTTTTGAGATTAAACTTCTGACACATGCATTTTACTTAAAGTCATTGCAAATATAATTAATTTTTTAATCAAATTGCAAATTTGATTAATGCTAACATAGAAACCTTCTATTGGTATGATGCCAACTCTTTATTATCATAATAAGATTATGTACCATAATTGTGGATAGGATGCAAATGTTATCTTAAGGTATGTATTTCAATTTCTCTTATTTAAGTAATCTTCTAGGTTTTTCATTTTTTTTTTACTCAAATGTCTCTACTTTTGTTACAGTTTTCCATTTCCCCTGTACATCATAGCTTCAGTTAAAAGAATTCTTTGATAAATTTTAAAGTACTAGGTGAAAATTGGCTAATTACAAGTGTCATTATATTTATGGACCAAATTGAATTCCTCTTCCATTATTTTTCACCACATTTGAAGGAATAAAAACACGAAGTAAACCATTCTTAAAATGTACCAAGTTTTTCTTGTCTAGTTCATATAGATTTTTTATCATCAATATTTTTTAATTATTTAATTGTTTCAACTCTTTAATTTTTGAATTATGCTATGTATTATGATAATGTAACACTCATATCCTTATATATGAGTATTACATCACCAGGGCTCCTTTTCAAACCCCTAAATAAGTTTTACTTTATCTAAGTACACCCTTGCAGCCCCATTTCATGGTCCCAAGTACTTTAATCAATTTCAGGCAAAGGCAATTTATAAAGCATATAATGAAGCAACAAGGGATCGACAAACTCACAAGAAACATATATTACCAAACTTTCCCTCTTCTCATTTGCCCAAATTCAATTTTAGCCAACAACCTCAACAACAATAAGATTACCTAATTATTTTGCACATTCAACCTACAATTTCACCACTTAAACTCTAATCTTATCCTAAGCAATCGGATTTCAAGTAACAAAATCAATTTTGTTCAAAATTACCATTGACTTAGGAATGCAGATGACCTACCTCAAACTGTTTGGGCTAGAGATAAATTTTGCTGAAAGGAATGACTAGAGCATATTCTTGGCTCCTGCTTCTTCTCTTCCTCCTTTTGCTTACTCCTGCTTCACACCTATGTTTCCTCTTTCTTTTTTGTCCATCTCCTCACTTCTTCCCCTTACTTCTTCTTCTGCTTATTTTTCTCCCCTCAGTTCTCCTTCTTTATCTCTCTTCCTCTCTTCCTTTCTCTCAAATCTATAGCATATGTGTGTGTTGTGAATATAGGTGTGTCTATCTAAGGACTAACTCCGGGCCCCTTGGGCCTTTCGCCATCCTCTTCCCTTCATTCCCTTTTTTGTTTTTTCCCCCTTTTTTCTCATCCCTAGCATGAGTAATCCCCAGCATCCCCTGTTTATAGTGTTTTCTTAGATTATTAATAAGAATACTAAATACTTGGACCAACAAGAAGTAAATTGAAATAAGCATCCAAAGGTTCACTTAGATAGCCATATTTAGTCCAACTAGAAACAATTAAAAGAACGCAATAACAAATATAACAATTAACTAAATTGCATTTACCAATCAAGTAGTCCGCATAATTAACTAAGTGGAACTATTAAACTAGCTAACATGTACAAGGTCAGCTAAAATTTTACGACTCTTACAAATAATGCAGTTCATCTTCCAAAAAAACATGGTCAATTATGCATCTTGTACAGCATTTGTATTCATTTTACTGAAGCAAGTATCCAAAGGTATACTTAGATTACCTACACTTAGGCCTATATGGTGAATAGTCACATTTGGTTCAACTAGAAACAATCAAAAGCACACAATAACAAATATAACAATTAACTTAAATTGCATTCCCCAATCAACTAGTGCACATAATTAACTAAGTGATAAAATTAAACTAGCTAACATGTACAATGCCAACTAAAATTTCACGACTCTTATAGATAATGAAGTTCATCTTCTAAAGAAACATGGCCCATCATGCATCTTTTGTGACATTTGTATTCATTTTACACTGCCAACATCACTTGCGCTAATGAATTGCTACAATGTGACATATGTCATCGATGTTAATTGGGAAGAAGAATGTGCCTATCAGACTAAATGTTAGTACATCACACCTAAATTGGTTTCATAAGTTGGTTTTACATCTTTCATTAAATTAATTAATACATAATTTTTAGTTAAGTAATTGTTACAATTATTTCTACTTAAGTATCATTTATAGATCATTTATCACGGCATGGTCAAGCTAATTTGAAAGCATTTGTATCTCTGTTATTTTCTTTTTGATTGAAGTTGTATATCATGTTGTTTCGTCTATTAACTATAGATAATGTCTTTTCGCTGATAAGTATTGTCCAAATCCAACATTGAAAGATAATAGAAAAACATCTTCTAAAATCCACCTCCATAAACTCACTCAACTCACCATGTTCAACAAAATGGTGTTCCCACAATGCATTAGTATCACTCCTCATTCTATCATTGCCTACATATGATGACAAATTTTATAGAAACCAATGGCTCTTGCTAAAAAGGGATCCCTAACTATTCCTTTTTGTTCTAAAAACCATTCTTGTCATTGATCATCAGGTTCTTTTAGATCAATTTGTTGAATAAGATAATTAGCTAGTTTGGCCTATCCATTTTCATCCTCTAGCATTTGATAATGTACCTCAATATGCAGACTTTGAAATGAAGTTCCCTTGTTGGTCCTTCAGGAGATGTACAATTTTAGTGGATTCTTTTAAACATAGATTTTTGAAAAAATTTAATTAACCTCATAAAGAATGGATGCTAGGGATCAGTGATTTCCATGAAGCAAGCCATTGTCCCATATTCCTGAGCTTTTATGATGGGAACATTCAGAGGTATTGAATTTGATAGAGGTCTTACACAATAAACTCCAAAACCATAAGGGCAAAAGACCATAATACTCCATGATTCACAGATATCATATGAATTGAATAATGGTTGCACCTATTGTTGAATAATTTTTCTTTAACATAGACATGTACTTTTTTCTTGAATATCAAACTAGATTTCAAGTAATCTATTGATAACTCTAATAGGGAAAATCTCTGCACTATTGGATAAGCAACAGACAACAACCTAAAGCATGATCTACTTATTGTATGAAATTACAAACTATCCCTAAGAACTGTACTAGAAGAAAAGATGCATCACAGTAGTAATGACATTTCATCTTCTCCTCTTCCTGCAGGAGTACTGGTTTAAAAATCACCATTGGTAAACTCAAGAGTTAAACTATCTTACAGAGAATTCTTTAATCTTTGTATGTAGTCAATAGAAAAATGAAACTAGTTACATCATAATTATCAAAACAAGAATCACCCTTGGGTAGGAATATGTGAAAAATTGTTTCTTCACACACAAAAAAAAAAAAAAATCTTCCCTTTACAATCAGTTTAGAAAAGAAAATGTTTAGAGGCTAAAAATATTGCTAATTTTTCAATTCCCCTTAGGACTGCAACAATTTCTTTCTTCATCATAGCATAGTTGCATTCTACTTTGTTGAAACTTCGACAAAGTCTTTGCAGAGTTTTTTCCATTCTTAGATTTTAAGTACGATACTCTAGTACTTATTGCAGACATGTGTCTCCAGAATCAAATCATCTTCTTTATTAGGCAAATTAAACACAATATTTTTGCACATCTTGTTGGAATTTTGCAGAATTTTGAATAACTAGGGTCTAAATCTAGCTTATTACTTTCTTAAGCTTCTACTACAGTGGGAATCATTAACTTTCAGTACCCCTAGGTATGGTGTATGAATTATTTAGTCAACAAAGTTTAAAAATGAATTTTTCATCCCTCTAGTTTTAGGGAAAATGACTTTCTAGCCCCTTTTATTATTATTTTGCCTGAAACTTACACAAATTATAATTTTGACCTAAGATGGGTTGTTCTAATAATTTTGCTATTCTTTTTAGCTTTTCAAGAACTTTGCATGTTTTGAATGTTTTAACTTCTTATAACGACTTTATAGTACTAATTATCACAATCTACTACTTATATAATAAATATTATGTTTTCTATGATCATAGGTCCACCATGTTTAGCAAAATGATAGAGATTACTTAAAGAGTTTTGATCGTTTAGTCGGCATTTGACTCTAGCATTCCTTTAACTTCTAGTTTACAGAGATAGTTAATCTCAACCACACCTCCTTTATACTAGGAACAATATAAATATGTTTCATTGCATACCTTATACTATAGTCACTAATCAAATTTTATATTTTTAAGAATAGTGACATTGTAATCAAGAAATTAAAATATCTAAGACATAAGATTCAACTGAATAACATTTCCTCCTAGGAAACTTCTTTTATTGAATGCTTAAAGGTGAAAATACTACAAAAGAAAGACTGAATAGGGACATAGGCTACTAAGGTCATCAGATATGCTTGCTTATAGAGAAATGAAGAATCATGACTTCTCTTTTACTCATGCATACTCAAGTGACCTTGTCCCTTTTAAGCACTCAGCTTCTTCTCCTATAGAAGAGATGGACTACATAGAATGCCCTAATGGATATAGTACATACATTAATACTTTCACATGGCTACAACTACTCAAACATTGCAGTAGTAGCCTACATTACTTTATTAACTTGACACTTGACAAGGCAATACATAATGGTGTAATAATTTTTTAGAGCACTTAACACTGAGAAGACTAGCCATCCTTACTCAATGATTACCCACATTTGATGACAAATGTTGCAAAAATCAAAGGATTTTGGTAAATTAGGATTGCTAACTATTTCTTGCCTTTCTGAAAACCATTCTTGTTAGTGATCATCAGGATCTTCTACACCAATTAATTGAACGAGATGCTGAGCTAAGTTGGTCTGCCCATTTTTATACTCAATCATTGTGGAATGTACCTAAATGTGCAAACTTCTATTGCATGGAAATTGTGTTTGATTATCAGGAGATGTGAAAATTCAAATGGATCCTTTTAAATATACATTTTTGCAACTTAGTTAGACTTGAGAAGAATGAGCAATTTGGATCAGGGATTTCCAAGAGGTCATCATCCATCCCATATTCCCAAATTTTCATGACATTGTCATCTAAAGGGACTGAATTTGCTAGGAATCCAACACCACCAACTCTGGATCTATAAAGGAAGAAGATCATAGCACTTCACAATTCTCAAGTATCATAGAAATAATTATGATAGTAGTCGATGCAGGTTGCATACTAGTCATTGAAACTTTTCTTGATCATAGAAACTTATTTATGCTTGAGCATGATAAGGACACCTTAGGTCATTCACTTGTGACTCTAAAAGGTAGAGTGTATGTACTGTAGATAGGTAGAAGACAACAAACCAAAGCATGATCTAGTTTTTGTATGAAATTCCAAATACCCATAAGGATTCTATTAGAAGGAGAAACCCATTTTAGCAGTAATGGCATTTCATTTTAGATTTTCTCCCTTTTCCTGTAGGAATTTAGCTTTGATGATCACCATTTGTAAGATCATAAGTTAAACTATCTACTACAAAATTCTTTAATCCATGTATAGGTTCAATAAAGAAAGAAACAAGTTAAGCCATAATCATCAACGAATGAGTCACCCTTGCATATACATATTTGATAAATTCATTTTCACAAAACCAAATATTTTTTTGCAATCAGTTTAAATGAGAAAATTTTTTGGAATCAAAAAGATTAAGAACTTTTTAATTTTCCTTATGACTATAAGGATTTCTTTTTCGATCGTCTGATAGTTATATTTTACTTTATTAAAACTTCCAATGGGATATTTGCATAGTTTTTCACCTTGTTCGATTTTAAGTACTATACTCCATTGCTCATTATTGGATCTTACTCAAGAATGAAATCATCTCCTTTGGTAGGCAAATCAAGAACAAGAAGAGTTTTACACATATTTTTGAGGTTTTAAACAATCTTTGAATTACTAGGAGTCCATGCCCAATTTACTTCTTTTTTGAACTTTTATTGTAATGGTTTTCTCAACTTAAAGTAAATTTTTAATAAAATCTTAAACATAGGTAAAACATCTAAGAAATCTTTTAATTGCTTCCTATTTTCAATCTTCTTAGAAAAATTTTCTATTTTTTCAAAATATGCTTCTGTAGAATAATTTGTCAATCTTTATTTCTAGACCAAAAAACTCTATTTTTTGTTCAGCGTAATGCAGTTGTTCTTACCAAGCATGATACCATGATCAATGCACATTTGGGTGACATCAAGAACGTCATCTTTGTGCTACTTTATGGCCTTGGAAAAGACAAGAATGTCATTGATATAAACTATGTAACATTGATTAAGATCTTTATCCATTCTATTTGGATTATTTGAGGCACAGTTTTAATATCAAATGGTGTTACTATTTACTCAAAACGCCTTGAGGAGCACTAAAAGATGCCAAAGGAATGCTTTTTCGTCCATTTTTATTTTGCTAATATCCACTTTTACAATTCCATTTTCGAGAACTAAGAGGCTCTTTGAATTCTATTGAAAAGAACTATCTTGTTAGGAATATAATGACCATCAAAGGCAGTAATAGCATTATGCTTTTTGTATGTGATTACCATTTGGTGATCCAAAAAAAATTTGATGACCTTTCTAACTTTCCTCCTTTTTCTTCAACATGATTTCCCACCATGAAAGCATCACTAGCATGAATACTCTTAATATTCCTATTTAATCCTTTATACAAAAGTTCTTTGATTTGCTTGTCAAATTCTTTAATATCTGGACATGTATACAACATTTGTTTAATTCGAAAAATAGTGCTAGGGTTTAGCAAAGTACTCTTCGCAAATGTCTTTTCTTTGTCCCTAAATTTAAGAGGATTACTATAATGGAGTTCTTTGCATAATTCTTCTTGTTGTTCAGTAATTTATCTTAATAGAGAACTTAGTTAGTGAAATTGTTAGTGTTATTTCATGTTGTGTCGCCATCAACTTCTCAACACGCTTGATAAGGGTATTCATCGGTCCAAACCTAGATCGAACCAACCTAGACTGATTTGGAGCAAGGAACGAATAAGAAGGGGAACATGGACCATGGACCGGACTGAATAAAACTTAGACCAGACCGAACAAATCAAATTGATTAGGGATTTTAAGTTTTCAACTTTTACGGATAAGCAACCTAAACTAAAATAAAATATCTAGAAGTAGGATTTTGGGGCCATTTAGTTGTATTCAAAAATTAAAAGTTTATTTGAGATTAAAACTTTATTCAAAAAAATAGAACTTTTAAGTATATATGAACCAACAAAATAGTGAGAGATTAGAGAGAGAGAAAGAGTGAGGTGAAAGGCAATAGCCGGGTTGGGAGGTTGTGATAGCTAACAAAAATCAAACCAAAAATTCTAATTTTAAGTATATACGGGCCACTTTGATGACCGACTTGATAGTCTATAATTTTTTTTTAATTTGGCCCTTGGTCCGGACCGATAGATCGATGGACCGGACTGCACCAGACCGAAGACCGAATAAAAAAATTCGTGGATGAAGGATCGAACCGAATTTACTCTGTCCGGACCGGTTCGATCTGGTTTTCACCGATCTTTGGTTCGGTCCGGTTTGGGACCGAATAATGAACACTACTAATGCTTGACATGTGTAAACTCAATCTTCTAATGATTGTATGACGTATTTATCTCATCAATAGGAACCAAGTGTTCATTTATTGCGAGTATGATTTGATTAATGATTTGTGTCCATGGAGAATATAACCTTTGAAAATTATTTCCAATAATAATATCATGAGAGGGATGATCATTAGCCTATAAAACTGATAACCCTACTATGGCTTCATTGTGGCTCATTATGCAAATCATCAACTATTCTTATTTGTAAAGGATCCTTACCTTTCTACATAAATTATGAAAATAAAGATCTTTTTTCTAAAATAAATACAACAACCACTATCGATGTAAGCACACAATTCATATCATATCCCTCTAAACATATATTTATTAAGATATAAATGCTATTCGGATTAGTAATGGTGGCTTTCTAACATGTCACTAATGCT
>NCQV01132014.1:3191-17281 GCA_002740545.1 Lophocereus schottii | reverse complement strand
TATATTATTTATAGCACTCATGTTTCAAGCCTTGTCATTTTGGACGGCGGTAATACTCCTATCATTGGGTTATCTAGATTATAATTAAGGGATTTATTAAGGAGGATATGAACAGTGAAACATGTTCAATTTGGGGCGTTATAGATTTGGTATCAGAGACAAGTTGAGATTTTCTTTATGGGATATAGAGTATGGAGTGAAGATACTGAAAAATTGCTTAGTGAGGAATGAAGATTATTATGATATCGTTAGAGATTTGTGACACTGGTAATGTCTGCTTATCTCACACATATTCTACTCGTATATTCTTCTTTGCCAGATGGATCCATATAAAGTATATGTAGTTTGATCTCAAGCATCAGATTCGAGGGTGATTTTTAACAAGAAGTTAAAGGTGTTCTAATGCATTTAGATATGTATGGTCATATGAGCCACCCATCTGATCGGTATGCCATTCTTTTAGCTTAAATTGTTTATTTTTGGGATGTAAACCCTTGTACTCCGGGCGTGTAGCCTGTAAAGTTGTGGTCTCCGATATGTAGCCATTGAACTTGATTTGGTATCTTTTTATACTTCTATTCAATGCAGATGATGTGATGTAAGGCTTTAAGCTTGGGAATTGGTCAGTTTGCAGGTGAAACTCTATTTGTTTTGCCCCAAAAATTTCAGAATCATTAACACTCGTAGCCCTAGGGTTAGGGGTTGTTACAAATGTATCCTATGAAAGGTCCTTGACTCATTTGGAGGTTAAATGCATAGGGAACACCAAGTATGGGCGGAATATACAAGTTTAATCAACTTGATAGTTTTGATTATTACACAAGGACCGACTTTCAAGTAACTTTTGTCTATGATCAACATGACTTACGTAAGGGTTTCCTATCCTAAATTTCAGGTTAGGGAGATATCTTTCGTATGAAACAAGTTTCAAGTGGATTATAGGTCATTTGGTTATTCAAAACTACTGGACAAGTCAAAGTCTGCAAATTGAGCAGAATCCTAATGCACAAGGTCTGAGTTTAGTCCACTTGCAACCTATGCATTCCATCAGATAGAGATATTTTGGTTAGTTTATGTCAAAGTTTAGAAAGTAAGGTTTTCAATCATATTGCAGTACATTTGAAGACTAGTGGTTAATGAAATCTTGCCGAGAAGTCTGATGGTACAGACTATTCCATATAAGAGAAACTACGAACACATTAGAGAGACATTTTGCTTCAATCTATTGCAATTCAAGACTTGCTTAGATTGTCCAAACTTTTGCAAGAAGTTCATTGACTCCACCTCCATCTGTGAAGTAGACATTACTCTTGAAAATATTTCACTACACTTTCTGATGACATACCATCTACCATTGTCCTTATTGGTTGATCAACTATTGGATACACCTCACTTGACCAGGGGCTTCATCTTTTTGTCTTCATGGCATCACCCCATCCAGTTGCATCATCATTCACTCTCATGTCATATCTTCATCATTTTGATCACTTTTTCCTGTTTTTAAGAGCTCAATTGTTACTAGTAGCTGGATTATGATTGGGTTGCACCCATATCAATAGATGATCATTTTTTAGCACGCTTGAATAGAAGGCAGATCTTAACTACACTTTTTATAAGGGTTGATTGTTGTCCAAGTGGTGGAATCTATTGCTAAGGGAAACGCGATGTGTACTTTTTTGGCTGAGTCAATCTAAGTTTCCTTCGAAAGATTACTTGCATAAAGCTTAAGTTTGACTATTAAAATTTTTACCATGCATTTGGATTACATCAGTGAGAAATTTTGATGGGTTACTAGCCTTTGGAAAAACGCCTTCGGTTGATTCAAACTAAAGAACTCTAGAGTGAAAAGTATGACCCAGTGGAACTTGAAGAATGGATTCTAGAATGGAGAAAATTTTCATTGTAGTAGAGGTTCCAGGGGAGAAAAAGGTGAACATTGGAACATTTTATCTAACTAATGAAACCGATATTTGATGAAACACTGTTAAGAATAGACCCTTAGGGCCTGACTTTACGTGGGGCAGAATTGTGGAAGAACTAACTACACTGCTCCAAATTGCTAAGTGAAAACTAATAAATGCACATGGTGTGGTAGCCCAGAGCACCTCATCATTGCCTGTTCCTGAAAACTGAAGGTTGTAGATAAGGGCTCTCACTTTCAAGGCCTGCAGCTGTAGGAAGGGCTTATGTGTTGAGCAAGAACGATACTGCCACCTCTAGTGCGGTAGTTACTAGAACTCTCCTTTAATTTCAAAGCCATTTTGTGTATTGGTTGATTCAGTTGCCACTGATTCAGTTATATTCACATGATCTAACATGCAAGTGAACCTTGGGAATAAGAAGACAAAAATCAATTATAGACTTAAGTCATCCAATGACTTTAGAGTTGAGTGCTCTATCTCTCATAAATTTGTTTCAATTATTATTGGTGGGATAGTATTCCCTGGAGTTCTGATTCATTTTGACTCATCAGAGTTTGATATCATTTCGAAAATGATCTGGTTGTGTACTTTTGGAGTCAAGATAGGTTGTTATGACCCTAAGGTTATTTCAAGAGAAGAGCAAGGGAGAGAAATATGTTTCATGATCAAAGAGAGCAAACATCTTATCCTTTAAATTCTGTTATGCAAACAAGTGAGCTCTTATATCAAGGATATAGTGTGTATTGGTGTTATGTTATTAACATTCAACCTAAGGAAGAAAAAGTAGAAGACATTCCTATAGTTAGTGGATTCAGAGATGTTTTCTTGAAGAATTACCAGGAGTACTCCGCAAAGAGAAATTGATTATGAGATTGAATTAATCCCTGATGCTCAATCTATCACCAAAGCCCTATATCGTATGGCGCCAACAGGGCCTAGAAAATTAAAGATTCAGTTAGATGAGCTATTATAGAAAGTATTTATCAGACCATCCAAATGTTCTTCAATGAGATGCCTAGTTCTATTTGTAAAGAAAAAGAATGGAAAATTGAGGCTATGTGTTGATTTCAGGGAGCGGAATAAGATCATCATCAAAACCACATACCCATCGCCCCAAGTAGATGACTTATTTGATCAACGGCAGGGGGTAGGAGTCTGATCTAAGATTGATTTGAGGTTAGGGTACCATCAACTTAGTATTGTATCTTAATACATTACCAAAACCACACTATGGACCATGTACAGGTCATGATGAATTCACTGTGATGCCTTTTTGCCTAATCAATGGCCCCACAACCTTTACAGATCTTATGAATAGAGTTTTAGACAATATCTAGACAAGTTGTGGTGGTGTATATAAAAAATATCTTGAAATACTCCAAGGATAAAGATGTGCATATTGTTCATTTGAGGACAGCGTTATAGACCTTGAAGGAACATCAATTACATAGCAAATACAAGAAGCATGAGTATTGCTAGAAGCAACGGTATGTTTGGAACATATGGTTTCAAAGGAAGAGATTAAAGTTGATTTGGAAAAGGTGAAAGCAGTTACAAAGTACCTAACACCCACCAATGCACTGAGACTAGAAACTTTTGAGTTTAGTATACATTATTAAGTTTCGGGAAGAATTTGTCAAATATTGTCCTCCCTGACCAATTTGTTGAAGAAAGCTATAAAGTTAGCAAGAAGCTAAACTGGTGGCTTATGCCTTCCAACAACTCAAGCCTTATGAGAAGGATTATCTTACCCATGATTTGAAGTTAGCAGTTGTAGCTTTTGCATGGAAAAGCAAATTGGGAGACATTACTTATATGGGGTACCATGTAGATTTATACTGATCATCAAAGTTTGAAGTATATCTTCACTCAGAAGAAGCTCAATTTACATGAAACATTAGTTGTGGCAGATCCAATGTCAACCAAGGAAGAGAAAATATTGTGGCAGATGCCCTGAATAGGAAGGCACAACATACCTTGAACACTGTAGTAACTACTCAACTTAATCTCTTGAGAGAGCTTGAGGACTTAGCCATTCAATTAATGTCGCACAGAAAGGCGAATGTTCAATTGCTGGCATTTACCTTACAGCCCTCCCTAATGGAGGAAACTCCAGTGAATTAAGATAGTGATCCTGAGCTTCAAAGAGTAAAGCGAAATCTTGAGAAAGGGATTCAATTTCAAGGGATTTTGTCATGGGATTCTCTCATATACAGTGCCTGATAGAGATCAGATGTTTCAAGCCTGTTTTGGCGAGCACTTCAAAGAGCCTTTGGAACTAGATTGAATTTCAGCAGTTCTTATCATGCTGAAACGGATGGGCAAGTATCTAAAAATATCAATGGATCCAACTCTTCTGAGGTGGAGCCTGTAATATTTCATGACATATGACCAACATGTGCATTTGAAGAAAGTATGGAACTTCCAGTAGTCAACGTTGTGATAGCACTAGCAGAAAATCCCACATGAAACATCAGGATAAAATGATGGCAGACAGTGACAATAAAATCATCTTTTGAGTCATAAAGATCTTCTTTAGCATTCAATAAGGCGGCTTATCTCAGAAGACTCTTGAAAGCATACCATTGAAACTGATAGAAAAGCTATGTTGATAAAGGAAGGAGATTCCTGGAATTTTCGGTATATGATAAATTTTTCAGAACATCTCACCAACTAAGGGTGTGAGGAGGTTGCACTGCGACCTAAATTAAGGTCAAGATCTTTTGGACCATATCAGTTCATTGAAATGTTGAATTTTATAACCTATCTACCAGATCTGCCTATATAACTCAAACAAGTGCATAACATGTTCCGTGTTCCTAACCTTACAACTCAGGTAGTACATTTCAAATCCTGACCATGCTGTCATAATCAAATCCATTGTAGTCATTGAGGGTCTTGTGTTTTAAGAGCATCCAATTCAGATATTGGATCACAGGATTAAGCAGTTAAGTATCCAGCAGATACCTTAAATTAAATTGCTTTGGGTAAATCATACCTCCTCAGAAACTACTTGAAAAACTGAAGACTAAGTGAAAGTCACGTACCCATATTTATTTTGGATAACCTTGCATCTGTTGGCAAAGTTCTTAAGTTTCGAGAACGAAACTCTTTAAGGGGGCAAGGTTTTAATAGCAGGACCCTAAATCATGTTTATTTATTTAATTAAGACATGTTATTCATTTTTTACATTTATTTATCTCATTGAATCATCCCAGTTGGAAAAATTCGTTTCGGCCCCCACTTTGCAATTTGAGTTTCATTTACCGGACAATTTTGGGAAAAATTGATAGTAGGCCTTGATATTTAGGATTTAAAAGATTAAATTATTTTTCATGACATTACATTTAAATCTCGAGCTTTGAAAAAAAAATAATTCAAGCGCACTCGGTTTGAGCTAGTTTTCGAACCCGAGCCCATTTAAGGTCAATTTTGGCCCACCAAGACTTGACTTTATTTATTTGCCTAATTACCCTTAATTAGGCCTAATCTCTACTTAGCAAAAGTAGCTTTTGAGGATTAAATCTTAGCCAAGTAATTATTTTGCCTAAGCTTCATTTGCACCGAGTAAACTCAAGTTACTTTCTCTCTCTCTTCTTTTCTCCTCCTTCTCTCTACCCCATGGCCACTCCCAGTAGCAGCAGCCCAGCTCTCCTTTTGGTGTTTTTCGGCCACTTTTCGGCCAACCTCCGATAATGATTGCAACCTCCAACCACCTCCCTCCATCGGCTATCATCTTCTACTCTCAAAATCATCAAATACCATCTCCATCTCCACTTATTTCAAGCTCAAAGTAAGTGACTTCAATCTTATTCTTTGAATTTTTGAGTTTTGCTTCTTGTTTTGGTTATTTTGATGATGGATCAAATTGTTTTTATTGAATTAAGAATCATCTTGGTGATGGATCATGGTGGAGTTGAAGCCAGGGTTTGGGTTTTATCTTAATCATGCAAGCTTCATGTTCAAGTGTTAAATTTTGATTGTTTTAAATGAGATTTTGTGATCTTTGGCATTGGTAATGAATATCAAGATTTTTATGCTAATTTACATAAGTTAAAGAGTGATTTTAGTGGGTGGTTATGTGAAGAAAAGATTGAAAATATGTGGTTATTGAGCTGTCAATGGACCTGAAATAGGGGCCACTTCGGGATTAAACTGGTACTGTTTGGCACATCCAAAATTCATGATTTTTGGTGTAGTGATAGCTTGATGAGTTAGCTTTCACTATGATTTAGAATTATGCAATTTTGAGTTGTGTAGATGAAGGTATGATCAATTTACTCAAGACTACATAGAATACATTGAAACTGGGAGCAGGTTTGAACAATGGAGTTTACAGAAACACTGGTATTGATTGGGTCATTGAAAAATTGTTATTTTTGGTATGAAGCTATATCAAAGCGTTAGCTTTCAAATTCCTTTTGAATCACCTTAATCCGAGTTATGTGGAAAAAGTTATGATCATTTTGCTACGACTGCACAGAATAAATCAAAATTGTGCACGTCTGTGTTCTACCCTAATTTTAGGGACCTTACTATGTGAATCATGTTTTATGTCCTAAATAAAATTTTTAGTGGCCATTATGATCTTTTCATATTGTGCTTTTAAATCATATTTCAAGGTCAAGAGTGAAAGGTATGAATTTTCTAATACAGACCATCAAACAATATCATGAGTGAATATAGAAACCATGACATTTGGGAATATTTTCCGAAGTTTCTATATAATTATGGGTATTGTAAGGAAATTATAAAGTGTAGTGAGTTCAACTAGTGTGATTATATACAGAAGCTTACTTGGGTTGAAAACCGAGTTAAGTGAGCATGAAAATGAAATTTGAGAAGTGGGCATAGTAATGACTCAAGTTAGTGTCTATCAGATTTACTGAGATTATTTGAGCTTTTTGTGAATGTCACAATGCCCCTCATAGCATTGAACCTTCTATTATTCATTTCAGAGGCATTAACCATTCTATTATCCATTTCAGAAGTATCACACTTTTCATTATCCATTTCAAAAATATCAGAAACCCATATTTCGTTTATATCAATTAAAATCTTTTCATTATCACCTCAATCATTTCCATTTGGCCTGTTTTGCTTCAATTTATTGTATTTCAATTTAAATAACCCTAACTGATTTAAATTAGTTCATTTTGGTTTAACTCGTCTTGTATTGAATAAAATCAGTTTATTATATTGAAATGCACAAGTCATGTATCCCATTTCATTCCTCAATTTCTATTACACATACTTTTACTTACTCAATTATGTGAGTAAGGATCATTTACTGACTACACATACTTACAATGACATTTTTGAAACAGAGTTGAGGCCTAGTTATCATTCCCCATTTTGCATAAATGTCATCAAGTCATAATCTATTTATCAAGTCAGATGACATTTATGAAACAGCAGACTTGTATCAAGTCAGATGACATTTTTAAAGACTCAAGGTATGTCCATTGCCTGTATCTTTAGAAATCAGAGTTCATTTATCAAAGTATCATGTTCTGGGAAGTCCATCAACGAATCAGTTTACACAGTGATTTATCAGTTAATTAGTGACCCCATTAGTTATCATCTATAGGGCATTCGCCCTTCAGTTACCCGAGCGATTTCAGGCCAGGTCCCCGATCGGCTTGGCAGGTGTACACCTATCCATAGATCGTAACAGTATCAAGGGGTTCACTATCAAATAATAACTAGCAATGCAACTTTACATCATCTTATTTACTGCTTTAACTAAATGAATTGCAAGGCGGGGCCAACTAGTGTTTTAATGATCATTTAACAATTCAAGAATGCATGTACTGAGCTTTGACTCACTGTTCAAAATGTTTTCATGTTTTTTTTTTAGGCAAATGCTCCAAGAATTTTCCTCGTGCTAACAAATCAGCTGAAGAGAATAAGTGAAGCAAGGAAATCCAGGTGGATCAGAAGTAATGCAGTACATGCATACCTTAAAGCTGTATATTGAATTCTTCTGTGGATGAAGATGTAGACTATATAGTGATTTATTTTACTATGGTTTATAAACCCTTCATTGGTTAGCACTTGATGTGAGTGTATATGTTTGAGGTTATACTTAGCTATATTATTTATAGCACTCATGTTTCAAGCCTTATCCTTTTGGACGGCAGTAATGCTCCTATCATTGGATTATCTAGATTGTAATTAAGGGATTTATTAAGGAGGATGTAAACAATGAAACATGTTTAATTTGGGGCATTACAAGGAGCATGGATGCATGATTATTCACATTTTTATGAGTAATTTTTTTTCTTCATTTTATATCTATATTTTTTTGAGTCTTTGAGTTGTATTTCAAGTAAAAATAATACATATTATGTCTTTCAAGGTAAGGAGCGAGGTAAAGAAGAATTCAAGCATAAACTCAAAATTTCATACATGATGTAGTAGCCCAGTCACACAGCACACACAGCCTCACATTTCTTTCTCTCCCTCCATGATTCTAGTGACCTAGTACGATTTTAATTTCCCAAGTAAAATCAGCTATTGATTTAACATGTTGGACTTGATCCAATTAGAAGATGTGGATGATATACAGCTGCTATTTTAGGAACAAAACTAGTGGATTTGTATAAAAAGCGGGGAGGGAAAAGGAGCAAATTCCACTATAAATAGAGAGGCAAGGGGCATCAATTCATCATCAATCATTCATCCAATTCTTTCTTTATTTTCACTATTCTGTTCCTCCCAGTGTTAGTAATTAGAGAGAAATTAAGCTGGGCAAAATTACTTGAGTTGAGAGAATTAGAAGAAAATAAGCTATTTTGGCTATCTTTTCTCTTTTCTTTCATCTCATTGTGAGCTAAATTAGAGATTGATTTTCAATTGTGCGAAATTTTGTGTAATAAAAATATCAGAGTTTGGGTGTAGGGATTGAAATATACCATTAGTTGAAATATGACTATTCCAATTTCAATGGTTCTCTACCTATGATTGAGTAGGTTGTTTATCCAGGATCGAGATGGATCCTTGACTCTTTTTGTTGATTTTTCTAATTTCAATTGGAGTCAAATATTATTATCTCTTTTGTTTATCTAATTGCTTTTAATTAACTACGAAATTTATTTCGATTGTTTATACATGTTTACAATTGATTAACTTGCTATCTCATTTATTCAAATTAGATCTTGTTGGCTAATATAATAATTATACAATCATGTTTAAAATTTTAGTTATTGACTAATTAAACAATAGTAGAAATTAAAAATTGAATAATTCATGCTAACTACTAGTTGGGTTTATTTATTAATAACTGTAATTAAACTTTGTATTAGTCTTAAACTTGTAGCTTAAGAGTTTTGAAGAGATGAATTAAACAACAATTGAATTTTGTAAGTCAATATTAAGAGTTTTGATGAAATTGAAATCCTAGTACCTGTCCATATTAATCTTCCTTTACTTATTGATTAAAGTTTATTTCTCTCTTCTTCTCTTTTTTGTCTTTTAGTTATTATTGCTAGTCTCCTCATCTGATTCTATTTTGTTAACTAGTTGAGAAAATTAAAATTAAAAATTGCTATCGCTCTCCGTGGAACACGATCCCGGGATATTTGCTTTAATACAATTACATTATGCACTTACAAGTACGTCGGGTTTTTAAAACTGCGAAAATCTACACCAAATTTTTGGCGCTATTGATAGGGAACGAATAGCGATTTTGAATTTTCTTTTCCTTTTGTTCTTTTTATGTTTTTTATTTTGTTCCTCTTCTCATTCATGCTTAATCTAACTCGCTAACTAGTTATTTCTTTTCTCCCCATCCTTTTTATTTATTTTTTTATTATTGTCTTTTATTTTATTTTATTCCCTATTTCCTTCTAATCTAACCATTTTATTTTCGTTCTCCCCGTTCCCTTATAATCTAATCTGACTTTTTATTTCTTTTTTTCTTTGTTTAGTCAAGTTATTTTCCTTTAGTACCATTCAACCCGTTCCATTTTGTTTCATTTATTATTGTCTTTTATTTTATTCTATTTTCCTTTTTGTTTTTTTCCTTTGTTCTTTCTTTTATTTCATTTTGTTTCATTGTTTATTTTTAGTTATTTGTTTATTTTTTCCCTTCTCGCTCTCTTTTCTTCGTACTTTGTTCGGTGATCATCATGGTGGTGTTTCATATTACTTTTTTGATTGCTCATAGTTTTATATGCTTGGTAAATGCTTTTTATTCTTAGACCTTGAGGAATATGATCCTGAAATTAAACATACCCTTATAAGATAAGAGTAAAGAAATGTAACCCTAAGAAAAAGATTGCTGAAGAACAAACTCCACCACTTGAGTAATTTAAGGAGTATTTTACTCCAGCCACTTCGGATTCACCTACGAGTACCCATATGCCAACTATTATGGGGCCATTTGAGATTAAAAATTCCCCAATCAAATGCTTCCATCTTTTTTATGGCTTAGATCTGAAAATTCTTTTAGGCATGTTGATGCATTTTGGGAGATATGTTCCACTGTCTTCTTAAATAATGTTTCTAATGAAACTTTTCGATTGTGGCTTTTTCATTTCTCTTTGCAAGATAAAGCTAAGGCTTGGTTGGACACTAAATCAAATATCACCACTTGGGACCAAATGTAAAAGGAATTCTTGGAAGAGTTTTCCTTGATTGGTAAACTGATTGCTTCAAGACATGTCATAACCACGTTCTCACGTAACAAAAATGAATAATTGCATGAAAGTTAGGAAAGATTTAAAGAATTGTTACGAAGTTGCCCTCACCATAAGGTTCTTCAGTGGAAACTCATTCAAACTTTCCACTCTAGTTTTGATCAGCATAATAGGCAGATGGTAGATACATCATGTGGTGGCAGTTTTTTGTGTACGACCCTGCAAAAGCTTGGGAGATATTTGAACATTTGAGTGAGAATTCGCATTTTCATGCCACTTCATCACATTTTGACTTTCCTAGACAAGTGGGAAGTAAGGTGGGATCATGAGGTTTCACACTAGATTGACCTTTCTAGTAAAGTTGATGCTTTGTCTAAGAAATTTGATCAATTGTTATGCATGAACAAAATGGCTAATTCCTCTTCTATGCAAGATGTGCCTTCAATTTGTGCTAGTCCCGTGCATGCTTCTTTTGAGTGTCCTTTTGTTGGTCCATCTAATGTTGTAAATAAACAAGTGAATGCTGTCCAAGGATTTCCTCCAACTAATAATCCTTACTCGAACACTTATAATCATGGTTGGAAGAATCATCCTAACTTTACTCGAACACTTATAATCATGGACGGAAGAGTCATCCTAACTTTTCTTGGTGGTCTCAAAATGTGGAACTCGAAAGTCCGGTCTAGTAGACCTACACCTCTTGGTTTTCTGAACCAAAGGAATACCGATTAACCACCTCCGCCACCTCCATCTATAAGCTCAGAATTAGATAACGTAGTCTCTACCCTTAGTACCCTTACTTCTGCGGTCCAAAATGTGAATATTAAGGTCCAAGGAATTGAGTCTAAAATGCAAATTGTAGATTTCCACTCTCAATTTATAGCTAAGTTAGAAACCCGACTGGGGTAACTAGCCATAGTTGTAAGTAAAAGAGAAGAGGGAAAACTTCCAAGCTACCCTATAGAGAATCCTAAAAGCCAACAATTTGAACAATTGAAAACTTTTATGGTTCTTAGGGGAGGTAAAGAAGTAGACAACAACATAGATGAAAAGAAACTTGATAAAAAGGAAAGACCATAGACCAATGAGATTGACTACAAAAATTGAGAGTGATTCACCCCTTCCCTCTAATATGTCTGAACCTGTTGGAACATACAAGCCAAGGGTTCAGCTTTGGATGTACTATTCCCTTCTAGGAAAGAGAAATACAAAGAGGATATACTGGAGACCTTTAAGCAAGTTAAGGTCAATCTTTCCCTTTTGGTAGCCATAAGACACATCCCTACTTATGCGAAATTCCTTAAAGACATGTGCAATTTTAAAAGAAAATCTAAAGATGACAAGTCTCAAAAGGTTTTTCTAAGTGAACAAGCGAGCTCTATTTTGAAACATGACACTTCGCCTAAGTTGAAAGACCCTGGTGTTACCACTATTTCATGCTTTATTGGTAATCATAAAATTGAAAGAGCACTGTTAGATTTAGGTTATAGTGTTCATTTGATACCATACTCTGTTTACTTAGAGCAAGGGTTAGGTGAACTGAAACCTTCCAACTGTACCCTTCAGCTTGCTGATAGGTCAGTAAGAACCCCTAGGGGGTAGATAGATGATGTCTTGATTAAAATTGATAAAGGTCTTTTTCCTGTTGACTTTGTTATGTTAAGCATGGATGCTAGTCATGTCTTTAGGCAGACCCCTGTTATTTTAGGACGTCCCTTCCTAGCTATAGCTAATGCCACCACTAACTGTAGGTCGGGAGTAATGGATGTCTTAGTTATGAATATGAGGGTTAGGCTTAACATTTTTAATGCTTCTTTTGAACTTGTGCTTGAAGATGAATTTGAATGTTTCTTTATTGATGTGATTGATGAAATAATTGAAGAGGGCGTACCTGCTATTTTGAAAAAAGACCCCTTGGGAACCTGTCTTTTCCATGGTGATTTGAAGTTACTTGACCTAGGAGGTACAATAGGTGAGTTGATTTCTAATCTTGACTCCACACCTCGTTGAACGTCTTCCCCTTTTGGTTTGTTTTCCTATACCTCCTTCTGTTGTCTTCCCACTTAAACTTGAGTTGAAACCTCTTCCCAACTCACTCAAGTATATGTTTTTAGGACCTAAAGAGACCCTACCTATTATCATCGCTTCTCTCTTGTCTCGTGATCAAGAGAGAGAGTTGATTCGTGTCTTAACTAAACATAAGGGTGTTATTGGCTGGTCAGTTACTAATTTGAAAAGGATTAGTCCAGCTATTTGCATGCATAGAATTCACTTAGAGGATGATAGTAAACCTGTTAGGCAAATGCAATGAATATTGAACCCCTATATGAAAGAGATTGTTCCGAAAGAGATAGTAAAACTTTTAAATGAAGGTATTATCTACCCTCTTTCTGGTAGTCCATGGGTCAGTCCAGTTTAAGTGGTCCCTAAGAAATCTGGCATAACTATGGCACAAGAACTAGTTCCTACTAGATAGATCAGGGGTTGGAGGGTGAGCATTGATTATAGAAAGGTGAATTCTGTCGCTAGAAAGGATCATTTTTCCTTCCCCTTCACTGATCAAATTTTGAAAAAATCAACTGGAAAAACTTTTTACTGTTTTTTAGATGGGTAGTCTAGTTACAATGAAATACTTGTCCATCCTGGGGACCAAGAGAAAACCATCTTTACATACCCATTGGGTACATTCGCCTACATGAGAATGTCCTTTTGGTTGTGTAATGCACCTTTTACATTCCAAAGATGCATGATGGCTATATTTTCTGATTACATTGATAGGTTCATAAAAGTGTTTATGGATGATTTCTCTGTTTTTGGTTTGTCTTTTAATGAATGTCTTACTAATTTATCCACTGTGCTAAAAAATATGAAAACGTAAATCTTCTCTTGAGTTAGGAAAAGAGTCTTTTCACGGTACACGAAGGGATTGTATTCGGTCATAGAGTGTTTGAGAAGGGAATTGAGGTTGATGAAGCCAAGATTGATCTGATCTCGAATTTTTCTATTTCCACTTCTGTGAAGTAGGTCAGATTTTTCCTTAGCCATGCTGGAGTTTATGGGAGATTTATTAAGGCCTTTAGCGAAGTGGCTCGCGCATTTACCAGCCTCCTTTCTAAAGATACTCCATTTGAATTTGATGAGTCTTGTGTGAAGGCATTTGAAAAGCTTCGATCTTTGTTGGTGTGGGCCCCTATTGTACAGGCCACTGGTTTCTCTCAACTATTTGAGATTATGTGCGATGCATCTGATTTCGTTGTCGGGAATGTTTTGGGTTAAAGGGTGAATGGAATTTCTCATGTCATTTACTATGCTAGAAGAACTCCAACTGATACTCAAAAGAATTATTCTGCCACTGAAAAAGCGTTGCTAGCTATAGGTTTTGCACTTGTTAAATTTCATTCATGCCTTTTATGAAAAGTGACTGTATTTACTGACTGTGCTATATTAAGACATCTGTTAGCAAAGAATGATACCAAACCTAAACTGATTAGGTGGATTTTATTGCTACAGGAATTTGACTTTGAGA
>NCQV01132013.1:0-10986 GCA_002740545.1 Lophocereus schottii | reverse complement strand
TAGTCAAATCCACTTCAACCTGCTCAAACCCGCTCCAACCTATTCTAACCTGCTCCAACCTGCTCTAACATGCTCCTACCTGCTCCAACCTCATCGAGAGAATGTTTGGAATATTAAAGAACACTTGGAAGATCTAAAAGGACAGAATACCTCAAGTGATATAATTAGAAACTTGACATAATTATATTATGTTGTGCATTACACAACTTCATCCGAATGCATCAAAAAGGGAAACTAATTTTACCGAAGCCAGTAAACATTACAATCATCCTCAACATTGGGTTGTATGATTCGCGAAACAAGCAAACAATGAATGAATGTAGAGATGCAATAGCTAATATAATTTCAACATCGAGAAATAATAATTACAATATATGCTAATTTTAGTTATAAAGAAAGACATATGGTTATTACAGACTAACGTTTGGTAATGTATTACGGTGACATTTAACTTTTATATTACATTATTTTCGTAAATCTATTATACAGTAATTGTTACAAAAATGTGATGTATTCAATATAAATTATCATCGATAATCATAACATTAGAAGAATCATAATAAAAATGCTCCAAAACGCTCCAACCTACTTCCAACCTGCTCCTACCTGCTAACTGCTGGTCAAACCTACTCTAAACTGCTTCAACCTGCTTCTACCTGCTTCAATCTGCTAACAGCTATTCCAAAATGTTGAAAACGAACAGACCCTTTGTGTAGTAGTAGAGCATATTTATGCAATTTTAATACTTAATTAAGTTTAATTATAACATTTGCCCTGTTCAAAACTTCGCTATCAATGATGTAACTTGTTTTATTCTTCAAAGCTTTTCCATTACTATTAAGTCAACTTGTTTTTTAAATTACTTTCCACTCGTGGTGAACAACTCCAAGTTTCTAAAACTCCAACTTTCTCGACAAATTGTGTAAGAGTATTCCCCTCATTCGCATGGGGTATAGTTGATTGGGTTGCCTCAACCTTGTCAGCTGTTGATTGTCTCCTGTGTTTGATTTCTTTTCCATCATGATCTTTTCCTTAGTTGCTAAAAATTTATTTCTAACCCTCATTTGCGGTCACGGAGACAACATTGGAAGATATGTGGAAGCGCTTAAAGTTGATAGGGAAAGAGGACAAGATTCTGGAGTCTGATGGTGATCAAGGTGAAGATATTCTGTGGCCCGTATTGAATTGTGCCTTGTGGAACAACTGCATACCACTAACATGTTCAGTATTGAGAGGCTAAGCAAACTATGAGGAACATGTGGGAACCCTTATATGACTTAGTAATATCAAACCTTGATAAAAACCTTTTCGCTTACCTGTTTTTCTCTCAAATGGACAATGAGTTCCTGCTTTAGAAAAGGTTGTGGGCTTTTGATGGGCATATGGTTCTACTAAAGATATGAAGGTCAATGAACAATCGTCAAAGATCGAGTTTGATATAGTCCATTTATGGCTAAACTTTATATCTTGCCAATGAACAGGAGGAACGACAACTTTGTTAGAATTCAAGGTGATAGATATGAATCGTTTTGTGGAGGTTAAACGTATGGATATACTTGTGCCATTGAAATATAGGAAGATAAAGGGCGAGTACAATCTTAAGAAGCCATTAATGATGGAAGCAAGATTGACCATGGAGGGGTGACTTAGTTGGTGAGAGGCAGTGACCACATGAGTTGCAGTTTAAAGGTAGTGGCCGCAAAGTTAGGGCTAAGCTCCACTTTGAATTGACAATCCGGTTTTGGTAGCTAGGGGAAGATTCAAAAGTGCAAGATACAAGTTGGTAATTATAGACAATAAGAACAAATTCAGGGTGGTGGAAGACAGTATTGCGTGAAATCATCTACTTCCCAAATGGCGAAGGTTGCAGAGCACCCCATCTAGTCAAACGAGTGTACTGTACTTGAATTGTTGAGAGCTTAGCAGCCCTCGATAGTTCGACAACCTCTGTAGTCTTGTACAGAGGAGGGTGCTAAAGGTAATTATTTTTCGAAAGCTAAACTTATCATATTTGAGATGGATACTTCAATTCCAAGGCTTGGTGATCTTATCGGGTCTTGGTTGATTTTATAGGATGCTCAAGGATAATTGCTACTTGTTGGGAGAAGAAACTGGATGTCACACTAATGTATTATATAGTCAATCACATAGACGTCCAATTTAGATGATTTGCGAAAGAACCCTTTCGGAGATTCACTGGCATCTACGGTTGACCAGAGTCTCAAAACAAAAGTCGCATGTATAGGATGGTGGAGGATTTAGTAACCATTCTGGTCACCCTAAGATTGTGACTTGTGAGGGAAGATATCAACGAGGTTTTCTACAAGCATGAGAAGAGCAGGTGCTGTTAAACGCTTCGAATGTGTTGGATGACTTTAGAGATATTTATGATAATCACAGCAAGATAAATGAACTGCGCACCATGTAACTTTTTTTTTTTTGGGTCACATTTGTCATGAACTCTTAAGTAGTTAAGATTGCCATATAACTTGTTATGACATGTGAATGATGCCACTGCATGACTTGCAAACTACTGGTAACAAGTGAAAACACATTCAAAAGGAATAAATATTCTTTAATGTTACTGATCCAAAATAGTTAAAATTTGAACCCAAAAAAAAAAAAAAAACATTACATGGGATTGGCTAATAAAAAGGAATAAGAAGGCAAGGAGTTATACTTCCCTCCACACTCATCATCAACCTATTATCCCCAACTTTTCATTCCTTGCCTTGCTCTCACTCTCACATTAACACCCCAAATTCATAAAACCCTAGATAATCTGTTAAAGATCGAGGGTAACAAACGGGTCAATGTTGTTCATATTTCAAATTGAGTCACAGTGCAATTGAAGCTGAAGTTATACACGTTGTCAGGTATGGAATTAGGGTATACAAATGTGTTTTGATTAGGCTTTGAAAGTCCTTCAGTACCTCTGTCCTCTCCTCACCACTAGTCTCTTTCATCTTCTCCATTTTCCCATTATCAGTAGCCAAGGCTTTACTCTTCACAAGCACCACAATTGACCCTACCTTATCACACAAATGAGATGTACAGTTGAACGTAATGTAATGCAATCAACTCTGCAATGCAACTATGATTACATAGTTTGTGATAATCACAATTACAAGGTAGCTGTTATTTGCAACACTTTTTTAGAACCAATCAAGATAATGGACATACAATTACAGACTTACTTGTATTACAAGATTATTTATATCTAACCAAGCATTACCAAAGATTCATCCACCTAATTAAATTAATCATAAGGCCCCCCCCTCCCCCAGTTGGCCAAGTTTCTTGCAAGCTAGCAAATCTTCTAAGTAGGCTATTTATAGTCATATTGGTCACAAGAATACAATTTCTTCCAAAACCCAAGGCCTACTCTTCCAAGCTCTTATTAGGCCACTTGCACTCGATTAAGTCATCTTCAATTTCAAATTTCTTAGCCAAACTGGAGTTTGAAAGAAAAGCAAAATGGGATTTTTGGGGTTCTCTTTCGACATTTTGTTCCAGCTAAAACTTATGAAATACAACAACTAGCTATTTTTCCCTTTTTTTTTTTTGGCAAACTCAGCGTCTTCTGTATTTTACTGTTACATCGTTTAAAAAAAAAGATAAATTCTTTGAAATGTGTTTTACTTACTGCAGCTAGTTTGCAAGTCAATATAGTAGTATTGCTGACATGTCATAATAAGTTGTATGACAATCTTGACTCACTTAAGAGTTAAGTGGCAAAAGTTACAAAATAAAGAGTTATATGACACACTGATCATTTATCTGCTATTATGGTATACCAAAAGGGAAACGGAAATATCATTTCTACGGATAATTAACTAATAGGATGAAAATAATCCTAATAGGCAAAGCAGAAGGATTTAGGATTGAGTGTAATTAATGAAAGAACACTTAAATTCTCATCTCTAAGTAGTTAATAGTAAAATTAGGTCAACTAGCTCTAAACTTATGGTATCCTCTGAGCAAGTAGCTACATTATTCAACATCTTTATGTACGTATTTTCCATCGTTAAAAGAAGAACGTACACAGATACTAGGATACTAACTTTTTTATATATATAAAAAAGAACCTAGAATATGCCAATAATTATGGAAATTTGGTAAGGAGGTTATTCTGCCCCTTTTCTAGTTAATTTTTGTGCATAATAGAACATGGTAAACATGGATTATGGAGTGTGCTCCAATATTAGTAAAATATGGTACGAGACTTAAACACTTAGAATATTATATGTTTATTATTTGGCAATGTTGACTAATAAGAAAGTCAACAGTATTGGAAACGTTGACTTTTACAAAATTTGTGAACAAAATAATTATGTACAAAACAAAAAAATTCATTAAGTAATATAGTGAACAAATCTAATTTCCACAGTGCCTCTAATCACCCATGAACAACACCAAATAGCTTTCAATGACTATTGAATAAATTTTACCGTGTTGGTCAACAACCTTAACTAATCTAATGAACAAATTCACTTACATGTTTCGTCTTCTAGTTGCTCATCCACGGGTTCTCTATTCTTCCACACCCTCTGCTTCTCTATTTGCCCCCCTCCACTTCTTCCCATCTCTCTATCTTTTTCTCCACGTTTATTTTTCTTATTCAACTATGGCTATCTGATGCCTTTTTCCCCATCCGATCTAAAAGTTGATGCCAAATTGAACAAATTGATTACTGGAATTCAACAATTCTTCTTCTTCTTCTTTCTTCTTGCTGCCTTAATCTTTATACATCTAGTGGTGAATAACCTTGAATTGGACAATGAACAAACAGATCCCTATCAACGAGTCGTCGTAACTGATTCAAATTCCAGCAAAGAATATTGAAAAACAAAAGAGAGAGAAGAAGCACATTACCTTATAGAGAGAATAAGTGGAAGGGGAACAAATAGAGAAGAAGCATATGGGGGATGAACATGGGGCGTGGGAACTGAACTATGGGGCTATCGTTGGAGTCAACATTTATTTATTTCATTAGGTTTTCTCTTTTTTTAAAAAAAAAAAAGAAATGTCAACCCCTGTACCGCTTGTATTATCAATGTTCATGCGGACCTGGCGAGATAAACTCTCAGGTGTGTATAGTAGATACTGAAAAACTGTGTGAAAATTTGCACCCCTTCTCTAGAAGTTCCACATAAACCAAAATAATTTGCTCGTTAATCAAATCGCAGTGGGTTCAACCGTTCAATTACTGGACCTGGAATGAGTCAAATCAATGGGCCATAGGCCCTGTACGTGTTTCACACGATGGCAAGCGAATTAGCCACGAAAGAATGTGGTAGCTTAGCAAGTTGTTTCAATTGACATTAGGCAAGTAGAAGTAGCATACGAAACAATTGGGCGGCAAGACAATGTTAAGCCGCAGGAAGCAATAAAAGACAATTCTGAACACCATGTTGAAGAAGAGGGGGAGTCTATGTCCACAAGTTCGATCACTAGGCCTCAAAGAGAGCATAGACCACCAGCTCATTTACGTGACTATGTTTGTCATGTCATTAGACTGCATTCCACTTCATTTTACTCCTTCCCAAGTCTTGATATTAATAATTCTATGTTTTTCTGACTCTATTCCACTCATGCAAGAAAAAACCACTCCATTCTATTGCATTCCCGTGCCATTCCATCTCTTCCCATCTCACACCCCTAATTTACCCATGAAAAGAATAGGCCCTAAAAGAGCACTGGGTCGCAAATGGGTCTGTACAATGAAATATCATGCTAATGAAACCATAGAATGATTTAAAACTAGTTTAATAGTTCTTGGCAACATTTAAGTAGGGGAATTGGATTATAATAAAATGTTTCCACATGTAGTTGAAATGGTAACCGTGCAGTGTTCATCATCTATAGCAGTTAGTAGAGGATGTGAATTACATCAAATGAACATAAATAAATAAAGCATTCTTCCATGGAGATCTCCGAAAAGACGTCTGTGTGTGTCCACCTATAGGTTTCATCACTCCCAAGCCTACTATGGTCTGCAAATTGGGAAAGTACCAATATGGGCTACGCGGCTACGCCAAGCACTGTAACAATAGCTCTTTAAACTCACATGGGCCTCCAAACGCTATGGTTTTGGGCAATGCCTATTTGATCACTCACTGTTTGTCCACAAGCATTGACGGCCCACGCGGCTACGCCAAGCACTGCAACACTAGCTCTTTAAACTCACATGGGCTTCCGAACGCTATGGTTTTCGGCAATGCCTATTTGATCACTCACTATTTGTCCACAAGCATTGACGCTGCCATGATCCATCACCCTCAATACTAGACCGAGGTTTGCTGCATGATCCTCGCATTTATGGACACCGCTTCTTCCATCATGCTCTCATTGAGCATGAGGAGCTCATGTTTCCGTTAAGTCTGGACTAGCCATTTGCCAAGTCTTCAAATTCAGAACTTGCCATTGATGGATTCCATGAATAGACATTGGACTGAAATTTTTTTAAAAAAAAAATCTTCGTAATTGCCACACTCTACAATGATAATAACGGCAACAAGCATACTAATTACTAAGCTTCGATACGTGTTCAAGGTATAGCATTGGGCGTGAGTACAAGCATACTGAGGATAAACAGTTAGATACTAAAGATGCCTGAAAGTTAGAAACTTTAATGCGTTCCAAAGTGGTCAGTCATAAATGGTCGTCAATCCTAATCACATAAAGACATTCAAAGTGTCCTGTTCAACAGCATTTCTTCCACAGACTTCAATATCAGTTCTTCCTCAAGTCTTCAATGAGTTCAAGTGCCTCATTTCAGAAAGTCATCTCGACAGAAGTGTCAACATGCCTCTGGACAGCAGAAAACCAATCAGCGTCCTTTCCACTCTTCCCAGAGGAGTAACATTCACCAACTGCCTTAGCAATGGCCATGACATATAGACCACAATCATATCCGTTTGTCTGCTGAGGTACATTGGACTCCTCAAACAAAGGTTCAGCAATGGTGGGCTCTGACTTAGATGCTTGTTTAGCCACATCCTTTTCCTTGGTTTTAGCCTTCAGTGAAGAGGACGTCAAGGTCGATGGCACAGGGGCTTTTCCCATGAATTCTTTCACGGAATCATATGGTTTAATGGCATGGTCGTAATTCACCCTTTCCATTGTATCCAGGTGAAGAAAAAAATTCTTACATCTGTCGTAGACTAGGGTGCTCCAATGTGTTTCACTCTCGGCCCCACCAAGATCATCACAGTCATTAACAGTAAACACAACGAGGCGCCTGCTCAGGAATTTCAGAGGTTCCATAGCAGCTTTGCGGCTATCCACATAACAATTTGCCAACCAAAAAGAAACCGAAGGTGGTACAAAGAGAACATCATTGCGACCACACAAAGATGACAGGTAACTGAAGTAAAATCCAATTATGAGATCATTCAGATAGCAGGGACCTTCCAGGACATCCAAATCCGAGGCTCTAAGGACAATGTCCTTATACTTCAGACTTCTTTGTCTGCCATTTGGTTCTGTCAGTTGATCAAAGGGAAGAAAAGAATAGTGGGTCAGTGCACATCTTCAAATCCCCTTGCAACCTCCCTTAACAGCACATATTACAAAAAAACAAGCAATTAAAAAACTTATCAATAATATTTGCGGGGAGTGATGGGGAGTTTCCTACTTGTTTAAACTAACAAACACGCCAGTTAAGCAGCCCACCCTTTCTTGTCATGAAAAATCAAGAAAGTTGTGGAATCCAAGAGAAGCCCCCTACTTCTAATTATGCAAATATAACAACCCAAACCATAGAACATAACCGCACATTTCATCTCCAAAAACCTTAAAAGAAAAACACTACCAAAAACTAACCCACGTCAAACTGCCTCACACCTTTGCAATTCTTGTCAATAGCTATTTGAATATAAAAGCTACGGTTGATGACAAACCCAGAACACCCAGAATTTAGCCTATATCCCGCCAAATACTCTGTAGTTTCTATTACTTATCAAGCTCAGAGTTCAGGTAGAACTATTCTAACATTTAACCTAAAGCATCTAACTTTCAAAGATCGAGCCTAATTTTACCGAGAAAATCCAACAAATAAGCACCAAAACACGAAGCATATCCACTGAAAACTGAAAGTTAGGACTTCTGAAATTAACACTAAGTCACGGATGTATGCCCCCTCTGGGGCTCAGCCATGGCCAGGGTCACAAAATTAAAGAACAAAACTCGATATTGAATTGTTTAGTAAAATCAAACAAAATTGTTTACTAATATTAAACAAAATCCCAAATTCAATCCCATGAAACAAGGAAATCAAAATCTACACACGAAATCCCATGATTTCAAAATTTAACATTAGTAATAAAAATCTAAGCTTTTCTTCTTTCTTGTTCCCAATTCAATTTAATTGAATAAGAAATTAAGAATTCAAATATCTTTCTCTCTTCAATTATCGAAGCCCGAAGTGACGGAGTTCCCTGCAGTTGGGAGAAGAAGGAAAACAGAGCTAAAATTCAATTTCTTTTTCTGGGAAAAACCCTAATCATCAGAACTCACACTCAACAAAGAGAGAAGACAAACGCATTGCAAAGGAGGAGGAAGAAAATTCTTCCATAGCTTAAACTAATATTGAAAAGCATACTTATTCAATCATTCACACTCACAATTTCAAAAGTCACACCCACTGTTTCATAACCCTAACATCAGCGTGCAAAGTTGCTAATTACAAACTCAGATTGGAAATTGCAATTCAGCTCATGATTTTCGCAAACCCGATAACAGATTGAGACGGAGTTAAGGGACTTACAAAGTTGCAGCTTAGCCCAGGACTTTCACAAGCCAAACGCAGACCTGGGATTATTCGACTAGTCGGACAGATTTAGCAGTTGGAACTAGGGACGCTCAGTCGCCGGAAGACAGAGAGGGTTTTCTGTGGGGGTCAGGGCAAAGGGAAGGGTTGACTCTCCCACGCAAAATTCTTTGTATGTTTGACGGCTGGGTCCCGGCACTTGAAAAAACTAATGTCAGCCTTCTCAGGGAGCCGGGCTCCGGAATTTCTTGTAAGCTTTTTGGAGGAAACGACGGATTTTTTTAAGAGAATTTTAACTATTTTGACTGAATAAAAAAGTTAAATTGATATTTGATTAAAGACTTATTTGACAGTGGCAAAAAAAGAAGATTTTTTAAAGATTTGTTTTGATTTAAACGGTTCTTTTTTTAAAATTATCTTTGTTAATTTTTTGGGAGTAATTTTTTATATAAATAATATAATTATTTAAGAGTTTGAAAAAATTATACTATGTGTTACCTATCTTCTGTAATGATATTTGATATTGTGTCTTATTTGAATTTAATTTCTCAAAAATTCAATAATTTGAATATATAAATTTCAATTCATAACAATAAAATATCTAGTAAATAACAAACTAATATTTAAGACACAAGTATCATGTAAATGACTAAATGTACATTAGTTGAAAAGAACATAAGATGAATAAAAATATAAATTATATACAACTAGTAACAAATTAAGATTTTATCAAAGAAATTAATTTGACTACGGGTATAAATACTGGTAGGGGTAAGGTTGCCTACAGTTGGATCTCCCCATACCCCGTGAAAGCGGAACCCACACTGGGAGTTGTTGTTGTTGTATCAAAGAAGTTAATTTGTACATATTACATAAAGTTAATTCTTTTTAGGAAAAAATAAGATAACTAATAAATAAAAATTTATTTTTAATTAAAAAGTACTGCCCAATCTTCAAGTGGGTTAGTAATTATGTTAATATTATTTAGCAACTATAGGTCATCAAAATCTCTATAAGGAGAGCATTCTAACTCCTAATGTTAATATTATTTGGCAACTATAGGTCATCAAAATCTCTATAAGGAGAGCATTCTGACTCCTATCATTACAGTAGTTTTAGTAGTTGTTGTTGTTACATTATTTTATGCTATTTTGATACTAATGCTTTACTCTACTTTGGGTGCTGTTATATTGTGATGTTAGTATTGTGATGATACTAGATACCCAAAACATTCTTAAATGTCGTTCTTATTAATCTTTAAGCTGAATGTGGATTAACCTTCTTAAATTTGCGTTTTAAGGCAAGCAAGGATGCCACGACTTGCCTCCAAAGTCTATACCACACACCTGGTTATAGGGGTGATCAAAATCGGTTAACCAGAAATTCGATTAATCCAAAATTGGTTAACCAAAAAATCCATTTGCAAAAATTCTAAACAGAAAGCTAAACCAAAACTTTTGGTTAACTAAAAGTTTCGGTTCGACAAAAATGTGAATCATAAACCAACTGAAAAACTCGGTTAATTTCGGTTCGATTAACCGAATTTTCGATTTAGTTACCAGTTAACCATTAACTTAAATTGTTAATTTTCTATTTTTACTCCTTTTTTAATTAATTTAACTATTTAAGACACTAGATATTAATTTCACATTATTGTGTCTTTAGTCTAATCTTTAATAATTATAAAATCTACACTTGACCAATATAAAATTTAGTTTTTCTTTTAATAAAAGTATAAGTTTTGGTTTCGGTTAACCAAATCTTAAATGGCCGAACCAAAAATCAAAACCGAAACTGTAAAAATTTTTCGGTTCAGTTAATCAAAGTAAATTTTTTAGAAAAATCAAATTGGTTAACCGATTTTTCGGTTTGATTTTTCGGTTTCTGTTTTTTCTCATCCCTACCTGGGTGTACATGCTCTCAAAAAGACACGTCAACCAATAAATACTAAAAAATAGAATATGTGATAAATACACTCCAATATATACAGAAACATATACATATATACATATACATATATATATGTGTGTGTGTGTGTATATATATATATAAATATAAATATATATATATATCTGTATGTCTGTCTAGATATACATGTGTGTGTATGTGTGTATACATATACATATACATATATATATACATATATATATATACACACACACACACACGCATATATAGATATATATCCATAGATGTGTGTGCGTGTGTGTGTG
>NCQV01132001.1:11930-32674 GCA_002740545.1 Lophocereus schottii | reverse complement strand
AATCAAGTTCTTCCAAGTGGCATATTAACAAGAATCTAAGAACATAAAACCTATGAAAGACCAAGACTCTTGTTGGATCAACCGGACAGCATCTATAGGATCTTAACTTGTTACTTCAATGCTGTAGTGTTACTTAGAATTGTTTCCTGAGCTGTTCCTAAAGTTCTTCATGTCTTTGATGTGCTTTGAGTTCTTTGTCATTCAGCTGTTCTGAGGAACTGTTCTTAAGACCTGTTCTCGACCATGGTTAATCAAGCAATTTCAAAGTTTTCCAAACAGTATTTGGAACCTGTTCGATCAACACACTCAAGTGTATATTCCATTTGTGTTTGTTATCATCAAAACCTTACATTACATAAGGATGGGGTCAATAATTTCCTAACATAACCTCTGTAGTCTTTTGAGTGTAGCTTGTCTCCCCGAGTGGCCCTTCAAAGCATAATCATGTACCTACTGTCTTAGAGACTTATTAGGTCCCACTACTAACTTCCCCTTCTCCTTAAAAGGCCCTCCATGAGATAGAATCTAGGTCTTGTTTTTCCCTGTTGTAGTTGGTTCATGATAACTTGTAGATTACTACCAAGATCATAACTTTGCTTGATCCTATCCAGAACATATGAGTGAGCTAGTGATAGGGCCATGATGAGGATCTCAACTCCAGGCACCCTGGAGAGAGCTAGTGATAGGGCCATGATGAGGATCCCAACTCCAGGCACCCTGGAGAGTGCATCAGTTGCTTAGTTTTCTTTTGCACTCCTATAATAAATCTCATACTAGAAGCCTATCAATTTGGATAGTTAGAGTTGTTGGAACGTAGTTGATATTTTCTGTTCCAAAAACATTTTAAGCTTTTTTAGTCTGTAAGTATGACGCATTGTTGCCCACTTAAATACTGCACCCACTTTTGCACTGCATGCACTACAATTAAGAGTTCCTTCTTAAAGACAGAGAGTTATGGCCACTTAGTACCTAAAGCCCTACTGATATACGCCAGAACATGTCCTCCCTGCATCAAGACAACACCTGTACCATTTGTGGAAGCATCAGTGTCCACTATAAAAGCCTTGCCCAAGTCAAGTTTAATAATAATAGCATAGTTTTTGAAAACCTTCTGTAATACCTAGCAATCCCAAAAAAACATATCAATTCTTTGAATGTTCTATGAGGAGGCCAGGCTACCACAACTTCCATCTGTTTAGGATCAGTTGTCACTCTTACACTAGAAATATAATGCCCAAGATATTCTACTTGTTGTATACCAAAAGAGCATTGACTCTTCTTAGTCACCAAAGAATGATCCTTCATAGGTTGAAATACTTGCTGTAAATGTTGGATATGGCCCTCCAGTGATTTGCTATACACTGTGATATTGTCATAAAAGAGCAAGGTAAATCTCCTGTGGAAAGGCCTGAATAAATTTCATCAATGCCTGGAAAGAGATTGGTGCATTTATCAAGCCAAATTGCATGACCAAAAATTCAAAATGGCCTGAATGGGTTTTAAAAGTTGTCTCATACATGTCCTTCTTTTCCATTCTCAACTTATGATATCCACCTCTTAAGTCAATTTTACAAATTGTTTGAGCACCCACTAACTCATCTATAAGTTCCTCCACAACAGGAATGGGGGAACTTATCTTTAATTGTTTGCTAGTTGAGCTGCCTATAATCTACACACATAGTCTCCATGACCCATCTTTTTTTCCCACTAATACCACTGGTGAAGCGTAAGGGCTAAAGCTTGGTTGAATAATTCTTGACTCAAGAATATCTTGGATTAGTTTTTCTATTACATCCTTTTGGTTGAGGGGGTATCTATATGACCTGATTTTAATAGATGTTGCTTTAGATTTAAGGGAAATCTTGTGATCAAAAGGCCCCATAGAAGGTGGGAGGCCCTGTGACTCCTAAAAAAGTTCTGAGAAATAATCTATAGGTTTTACGAGGGCAGGAGGAATAGGATTAGAAACCACATACATTAGCTACAACTGTTGTCTTATTTCCGAATCAATGGATTGTTTTGCTTCTAGTGGAGTTATCATTTGCGGCATAGACAAATGGCTTGCTTCCTCTCTAAACTTAGGCAATTGTTCCCCTTTTATGATCATTCCTTCTGTCCCTTCAATCCGCTCAGCATATGGTTTTTTCCTTCAAACTTAAACTTCATTTTATGCTGTTTGAAGTTCCACCTTATAACTCCCAGTATGATAAGGTACATATCTGCCATAAGCTCAGTTGCCTCTGACTTCCATTTGAAGTTTTTGTACAGAAATTGGCACTTCAATTCACTTCTATCACCCACAATCACAAGTTGTAGGTAGATGGAATCTAATTGGCACTCATCTTTCTTTGCTATGTTAGTATCTAAAAATTATGGGTAATACCATAGCCCACTAGTATTTAAATGGCTTTCTTACCGTAATACCCTGTGACCCTCATCATTTGAAACCCTGTATTCGATTCATTGCATGTACTAAAATACGTGGATCATTTCAAAGCGAATAGGCTCCGCTTCCTTTCAGATTCTTCAAATTCTTCCTCCCCTTCCTCTTTTACTTCGGGACTTTCCTCTAAGAATAGTTGAGTCTTCTTATTCTCACATTCATGACCCCTTTCATAGGATTGATCAGATAAAGGACATACACCCTTAGCACTTTTCTCTGGTCTCTCCACAGCTTATAGGATCATGGAAGGCTTAAAACTTTGGTCATAGGATCTGGGAGTATTTCTATCAGTAGTATTATTTAATGAGGCATATTGTTGAGTTCTACCACTCTCACCTATAGTCCTAGGACGGGTGAGTAAGGCTGGAGGCTTAGCTGGAATTTTCCTGTTGGTAATTTTCATGGCATCCACATCATCTTCTTGCAAACGAGTGAACTCCACTGCATCACATAATGTGGTAGGATTCAAAGCCTTCACAAGCGGTTTAATATGTGGTTTCAGTCCCCCTATGAAGCTATCTATGAAGAATTCATCAGGAAGAATAGGGGCTTTTGCAACATCAGTGATTTAAATTCCTCAAACTTATCCGATTAATCATTAAGACCTCCAGTTTGCTGCAATTTATTGAAATGCTTGACTACCCGACTTCTCAAATCCTCCTTAAATCTTCCACATACATCTAAACTGATTTCTTAACAGTAATGTAGCTTGAAAACCACACCTCGGCTTTCCCAGATAGATGGTTTAAGGCTAGATCTACCTACTGGGAGTTGGGTATTTTACACAGATTAAAGTATCTAACACACGTTTTGACCCAGTTTCATAGTTCTCCCTATCAAACATAAGGAACTCAATTTTGGGGAAGAATTTGAGTGCATTTCCATCAGACAATTAGGAATTAGGGTCAATTTTGCTACCTTTCTCCTTCAGTTTGTCGTCCTTATTCTTCCCCTTTCCAATAGCACCATGATCTTCATAAACATTTGTTGTTGCTCTTTCTGTAACTCAGTAATCTTTTGCTTTTGCAGCTCCACCCTTTGATTAAAGGTGATTTGCTGTTGTTCCAATAGGCTTTTAGTTAAGCATCCATTGCTTTGGTGTTACGCCTTCTTATGGCCAGTTTCAGCTGAATTCCACACTAAAATCAGAAAATGGCTCTAAGACTAATGTTATAACCAAGACGGAGAGCACATATTATTAAAGAAGAGGTCGTTGATCTAAGTTGTACAGTTCATTTAAGGAACCCCGGATGGAATTCCTATTTTAGAGATATGGAAACTAGAGAGAAATGGTGATGTTTGTAATTGTATTAAATCTCTGCTTATCCTTTAATTACAATCCTCGGGCTATATGTACCAAGGTGAATAATAGTCCTCCCTCTTCAAACCCCAAAAATAGAAAGATTCCTAGCAACTAACTCGTAATCAATTCCCCAGCTCAGTAATATGTTCTCTCTCTTTATTTTCCCATCAAAAATCAAACAACAACATAAAGGCCTTGGTTAAAGTTTACAAACCTTGCAAGTTGTGCAACAAGCAATGTTGGTGAATCAATTGACTTAATTCTACACACAACAAACCCAAAATATGTGGGCTTTATACAAACAACCCACTAATGGGTTTTCATGATTACAAATGATTAATTAAAGGCATCGTGCGCTTTAACAAACCCATACCAAGTCCAAATTTGAATTATAAAACCAACGGACTTGATTTAACTTTTTTCTTCATAAGGCTCAAGTTATTTATACTTTTGGCTAGACTCTATCCAGCAAATAGGAAGGAATAAGAGACTTTTTGTGTTAAGCAAATTTAGGCTTTATTTATAGAGCTTTCCTATTGGATCCAAGGGATGCCACACTTTATACCTCTCAAATATTTGGCAGACATTAAGCTCACTTTTATCTAGGCTTTGTTTCGACATAACTAGTTGTTTTACTGCGAAAAGCATTTCCCAAAAATAAGATTTTTTTGTTTTTATGAAAAATGATTGGTTTGGGGAAATAAAATTAGAGATTTTCATGTTAGTTATAGGAAGTAAGCTATTTTCTTTTTGTTAATCTACATCAACTAATTAGTTAGTGGATTAATTAACAATAAATACATATATAGAGATATGTATCTGAAAATGAATTAAAATAAAGAAAGAGAGGAATTCGGATAGGGATGTGCATGTCATAGCATCGATAAGGTCATAGAATATGTTCGAATGAAAAGCTAATAAAAAATTGTCATGGGGAAAGGAAATCAATATGGTTCGGACTAAATTCAACTCCTATCTAATTCAAGTGGAGGCAGATTTGAAGGCTCCCTTAAGTTCCTCAGATTGGATTTTTGGTACCGAAATTTATTCGAATTTAAATTCGAATATTCCAATATCTGATCGGAATCTAGGTGGTTGCCATCGCTACTCATACCATGTCCCCACTAAACATTTTGGATTCTTGATCGAAGAATTGATGGGTAGTGGAGAGACTCATATGTCATCTATTCTCATGTCATATCTTGGGAAGAGAATTTTCCTATAACCGGTTGCACTAATGGGGGAAATTACTATACTTAAGATAATTTTCTGGAAGTGCCTCGCCTATAGTGTTTTGTCATTTTTGCACCCATTATGTTCGTACTATAAAAATTATTTTTCATTGGCACCCTTTTCACACAACACTAGTTACTTGTATAGCTAATAACTATCTAAATAGTTATAACTATTTTCATGGTAGAAAACTGTTGGAGTTTAGTAGATAGTTGTGTAGCTATGAGTGATAAATTTAATTATTAGGAACAGTAGGTACATGCTAATTGAGACAAAAAGATGTGAATAATTTGATAGATACAAAATTAATGAGATTACCTGAAATATTTCAAAATGTCAAAAGATGATATTGCTAACTTTTTCAAAATGCTAAGAAAAATTCTGAAGACCACTAGCAACATTGGTTGTAGCACGAGTATAATGAAATACTATTTGGATAAGCATTGTTTTGATTTTGTCAACACTGTCAAACATGCCCGTGTTATTTACGTGTAGTTTCTATATGTTTTTGAGGTGAAATTGTGATTAATGAAAGACCCTAATTTAATTCTTAACTGTATTTGCCATGAAACACTTTTCAGTTGTAGCTTTTAACTGTACATTGTTACAACATTGATCTCGATGATTCATTCACATAGTTATTTTATTTATTTAGTTATGAGTGCGCTATATTATCATTCAGTAACAAACATACATATCAACACATGTTAAGCGATGCTAGGTATCTTGTGGTTTGATCAAAAATAGAAAGTATTTTGTGACAAGACAATCGCCTTAATTACCTTGGCTTAGCTGCATGTGGTACCATCCTTCCATTATACCAAGACAAGACATTTAAGACGTGTCATATAGTCAGACACTCATAATTTTTTTAAACATCAAATGTAATATGGATCCTGTCTTGAATAGGTTTTGAAACATCTAAATAGTCATCTTTATAAGAAAAGGAGTCGGTATAATTGCACTAGTTCCAGCACAGAGGCAATTGATTAATATAAAAACACTCAGAATAAATTTAAAGTTTAAAAAGCATCCATTAAGCTCACATTCTTCTATCAACTATGCAACAAGCATCAAAATGGGATCCCTTTTTTTTTAGAAGTTGCTAGAGTTCAAGGGAAATAGGCTACCTAAATCATTTATCGGCTCTCATATCTTAAAACTATACTCATCAACAGGTTCAATCACCACTTTCTTACAACAATATATCATTCACCAGAGAGTGATTATGATCTCACTTTGTACATGAAACCACAAAATGGATGATCTTCATTTCAATTCACAAACAAACATCAACAGATTATAAAGTACTACTATGATATGGAGGGAATTTCACTTATATCACCTCATCTCACACATAAGGGCAAATAAAGTCAACATCATTTTGAAGTACATATTAAAGTAGGGATAAGAGACTACCAACATTGAATACTAAATCATGAAACTTAGGATTTGGTTTTGGCATTTGCTAAGTGTGCTTTAGTTATTCCCTACCACTTAGTCATCATTATCTATAGAAACTATGGCATGGCTACCAGGCACCACTGTTTGTTGGTAGTGATGGCAGCCCAAAACACTCCTTTGCTCAACTGCCTTCCCCCTTTTTGTCTTGGTCCAAATTAAATTAAGCAACTCGAAGCCCAAAATCGGTCTCTTTGGCACCACTCCAGGTGCCCGAACCAAATCTAGCCCTAATGGTGGCAGTGGTACTTGTGGGTTGAGCAGCACCATCCTCTAATGTCTTTCTACGTAGCTAGGGTTGGGTTTGGCACCTCCTTTTGTGACTTATGGATAGTTCATCATAAATGACATGATGCCAATGTCACTGCTTCTACCGCTCTTCGCTTCCCCTTTATCCCTTCGAGTTTGGATGGGAAGGAAAATGTGGGAAATTTATAGGGGTACTAGTAAACCTTTCACCTAGGTATTCTGGGATACTTTTCTCCACCAAGATGACGTATGTTGTGTTACCTTGCATATAGACCAATGGGATTGGGGAATTTACCCTTCCTTAAAACAATAGAGTAAATATTGAGAAACCCCCTTTATGAAACGTATAGTTCATCTTGAGAAACCCAACAAGAAGTTTTGTCAAAATTTTCTCTTGATAGATAAAAACTATTTATTTGAGAAAACAAAATGATATCACTTATGAGAAAGCATGAGATACATAGTAAATAACTGAGGAGCAGGCATGAGTAATTACTGCTACCCATATAGGTCAAAGCATATGTTAAGCTTAATGGTATATAAATGAAAATTTTGTAACCGCATGATTTATGTTTAGTGGTGTAAATTATTCATAAATAAGAAGAAACTATTCATAAATAATTCAAAATTCCCAATTCAAAATATGATATGCACATTATCCTAAGCTAAATGAAGACATAATATGTTGAAAATATTTAGCGCATATTCTATTCGAATTAAAAAAGTTTAAAATTTATAACTTTTTATAATTCCTTAAAGGTTTTCTTATAACTTCTAGCTCATTACACTGGTACTGTATAATTTCTTCTAATTCCTTAATTCAGATGGAATTATGATGTCGGGTAGGCGTTTAGGATCACAGGGAGTATGGACTTCCTCATATGGTTAGCCTAACCATAAAAGCAACATTGCTAATGTACCTGGATGTGTCAAAAAAAAAAACATTGTAAATGTATTTCTATTTGCAAAGTAGGCAAGTTGAGCAACTTCTAGTGTATTACATCAATTATGTGTTGGCAAGTGTAAAGCAGCACTTCCTGACATAGGGAAGTTCATGTTTGCTCTACTCATGGCTAGTTATGAATTACACCCCTACTTTGAAGCACATTGCATCACTGTACTTGCTGATAACCCTTGTGCAGTATGATGGAATGATATGAATGCTCGAACTGGATGTTAAGATGGGCAATAGAGGTCACTCCATATGGAATCACCTACGAGCCTTGGAGAGCTATCAATTCTAAGGTAGTCATCGACTTCATAGTAGAGTGTTCGATCCACATAAGGTAAGAAGATGTATAAAGAAAACTTTGTTGTTATACATCTACAGGTCTGGTACCAATGGAGGAACTAGAGCTTGAGTCATCATTATATCTCCTAAGGGGTAAAAGTTTGAATATGCTAGGGAATTCATGTTCAAGGCCTCCAACAATGAGGCAGAGTATGAAGCTTTCCTAGTTAAAATGAACATCTGAGTAGTTATGGGACTGATGATGTTGGGGCCTTTTCTCATTCATAATTAGTACTAAGCCATGTCAAATGGGGTATGAGGTTTGGGATACCCACCTAACCATGTAGTTAAAAAAAGTAAAGCAGTATGTTGCTCATTTAAAGGTGTCCAGGATTGAGCAAGTACTCTATTCTAGAATAGGCTAGCTTACACTCTTTCAGAATTCACAAGTTTGTGTCCAGATAGTGATCCAAATATCATCTTCTGGGAAACCTTGGAAAAAGTGAACTATTGATACGATAAAGGCGTCCTAGATAGATTAGGAAGAAACTTGCATGGATCCCAATTAGATATTTGAAAGATGAACAGTTGCTCGACAATACCCAAAAAAGCTGATGAGGTTAAGAAGTGGGCCTATGGCTCATATTATGTGAAGGAGTTCTACATAAGGAAGCATTCTCCTTACCTCTTCTTAGATGTGCCACCCCAATTAAGAGGAGGAAGATACCTAAAAAAACACATGAGAGAGAGTATGGGAAATGAGGGTCGGTTGATGACCACCAAGGCTCTAATGATGGAAACCCTACAGTCATATTCCATACATGGTAAATAAATAGGTAAATGCTAGAGGTTGACACCCATACCCCTCTAGTCATTTACACTATTCGTACTTATCTATTGCCATTTACCCTTTGCTAAGTGGGGGATAGACACATTACCTCTTTCCCTAAAGTCTAGGAAAACACAAACTTTCATTTTTCACTTTTGGTTACTTCATCCGGGGGCAGAGATTGCCACTATAGCATCAATCACAGAAGGGAAGATCATGAATTTCATTTGGAAGAGCATCATTACAAGGTTTGGGATACCGAGGGAAATGATATCTGCCATTGGTCGATAATTGGAGATGATAAACCTCTATTTTGATCTCATTTTAGCCCCTCTTTTATTCCTTTTTTCCATTATTTTTATCTTGAATCTTGATCAGATAGGGTCAAATTTGCCTCATTTGGCCTATATTAGTGTTTTTCTTATATTCAGAAGTCTTGAGAAGAAGATGAGAAAATCACTAGTTTTGATGGAAAAGAAGGTTATGGGGATGTGTTTCAAGGAGGAAAAGTGGCCCAATAAAGCTTTAAGGCCTAGAAAAGCAAGTCTAAAGGCCTAAAGAGATTGCACAATTTTCCGCACACAATGGCATAACTGTACAGAAAACCTTGCAGTAAAGCCCCAACTTCTCGAAAGTGCACACAATTATTAGTGCTGAAGTGCATGGCCATGCGTGGGGTGCACAGGCACTCGTGCTTCAGAGCACAGCCATGCATTTTCCCAGTTTTCGCGATATTAAAACTATTTTCAAACCTATTTGGGGTTTATCTTTAGTTCATCTGAGAGCACTTTTTCTGGAGGTGATTTTAGGTTTATTTAGGAGATTTCTAAGACTCTTTCGCATTAAGTTTTTATCATTGAAGATTGTTTATTGGTCATTATTGCGTTCAATCCAAGTTTGTTCCTCAATTCTCTTTTCTTTTACTATTGTTATTCTGGGGGTTGTTTGCTTGAATCAGTTTATCATTCTAGGATTTGATGTGGTTGTTGCTAATATGATTAGTGGTTAAATTTCACAACTTGGTTGGGATTAACGCTAATCATGTCTTGTTGAATTCTACTTTGCTCACCACGTGTTTGATGAATTACTTGAAAGAGTACTCATCCCTTTTTACTTGGGTTTAGGGGAACATTGAAAGATGAAACCTTTACCGAGTGTGACTTAGTAGACAGCTGGAATTTTGATATGAGAATAATTGATGTTCTAATTGGGATTCAAGATTTTAGATCTTGTAAACCTTTGATTTTTAATCTCATGAAAATACATGATTATAGTTTTGGGATTAGTCCTTGACCCAAAAAGTGGGAGGAGGTGGGCTAAATTGATAACATATTAATTCATGCAGTAAGCAGGAGCGAGTTTGATGAGGTTAGTAATTGATTCGCTAGCATAGTTATGTTGTTAATTCCAACTTGGGTGCTTTAATGCTCTGATTTCTTAATCACATTCTTAGTTGTTATTGTTCTCTTAGTTGATAGTTGAGTCTCCAAACTTGATCCACCTAGATTGAGTAGATTAATTAGTTTTAGCGGTTAAAGGCAAGTTTCCTACAACTATGACCCGTACTTGCTATTGCTAACTATATTGACACCGTGCACTTGTGGTATTTTGCACAATAAGTTTTTAGCGTTGTTGCTGACGAACTTGTTCCTTTCAATATCAAGAACCGATTAGAATACTCGAGACTAGGCTTTATTTTTCTTTTTTGTGGCTTTTAGTTATTCTTTATTCTTGCTTGATACTGCTTATGCTTGGTATAGTGTTTACTTTGCATGCACATGAAAAGTCAGGGTAAACAGAACCTTGTTCCCCTATGTCCTTAGATCAAAGCAACAGCATGAAAGTGAGGAAAGAAGCGAGAAAGAAGAAGAAAGAGGCAAAGATGGCAGTGAAGAGAGACAAATGGTGCTTCCACGACTATTGTATGCCTAAAGCCATTGGGGATAGCTCCTCTATTGTGAGGCTTGCAGTTGAGGCACACAACTTCAAGTTCAAGTAAGCTCTTATCACATTTGTGGAGAGGGATCTGTTTGGTGGACACCCCTCTGAGAACCCAATATGCATCTTTAACACTTGTGAAATACGACATAATTAAGCTGAATGGGGTGCCCAACAATGCTATTGGGCTAAGGCTTTTCCCAATATCCTTATTAAAGGATAAAGCCAGTGACTAGTTATAGAATGAGCCGCCCAACTCATTCTCCACTTGGGACACCGTCTTAAAGGCTTTCCTCAACAAGTACTTCCCTAGGTCCAAACTCCAAAGTTAAGAGCAGACGTTACTTCCTTTGCTCAACGAGATAGGGAGTCCTTGTGTGAAGCTGTGGAGTGGTGTAGAGGCCTTCAGCAAAAATGTCCTCATCATGATGTTCCTGACTAGCTCTTAGTTCAAATATTCTATAATGGGCTAGAATAGTATGGTAGGATTTCAAAATGTTGCAGTAGGAGGCGCTTTCATGGGGAAGTTTATAGAAGCAACAAAGGGTTTATTGGAAAAGATGACATCAAATAATTATCACTGGTCCAGTGAGAGGGCTACCTCAAAGAGAAGTAGTCACTACCAAAAAGTGGCTTTTCCTAACAGGACTTATGTGTTGGTATAAGCGTCTTTTCTATTGGTAAACCTCAATTCTAACAAATATCTATCAATAAATTGTGGCAAAGAACCTGATGCTAAAGTTTTACCTAGAAATATGATCATCTGTTGTAATTTAGCACTAGTACCAATAGAGAATGTTATATTCGTATTGTTATACCTATACCAATAGATTATGATATGTTGCTAATATGTCCTATTTTACCAACAAAAAATTATCCTGCAATATAATTTTCTCCAACGTAACCTATATGTTGGTGATGCCCCTCTGGCCTTTTTTAGTCAATGTAATCCAACAAAATAATATGTTGGCAATAGTATTCCAGCCTTTTCATAATAAGCACATTTGTCTGTAAAAACTAAGTTATACACCTAATAAATTTGTTTAGGCAACAAATACATTAATATTATCAAAAATAAACCTGTAAGTAAAATAATTTGCCAATATTATACCCCTGCTATAATAAAATAAGTACCATTGACTGAGCCCTTAATGCATTAGATGTTCATCATTAAAAACATGCACAACACCTAAACATGTTCGTGTAATGTTCAGAGCACTAAAGCAATAACCTGTATTTAATTCTTGGCAAATAATTTGCTAGAAGTCATAAAAAAACAAATTCAACCAAAATATCGAGACTCAATTTATATTTTGTTCATAATGTTCTTCATCATTCTCATTTTCTTCAATGGCCTCCTCTTTATATTCATGATTGCTTGCGTTGGCTTTCTTAGCATTGTCGTCATTAGAATCGTCACCCTCCTCAATTAAAGCAAGAAGATCATCTGATATCCCCCTTGAAATTGATACAATTCAAAACTTAAATTAGAAACCCAACTCAGATTATTCATCATGTATGTAATTAATTTGTTTGATAAGTAATGAAGACAAGGAATGATGTTTAGTAAAAATTAATCCCATTCAAAAGAAACAAGCTGCTTAAATTTATTATTACTTCGCATTATATAGTATCATTATGTGTAGAAATAACAACCTTATCCAACATTAGCTGCTTCTGTAATGTGACCATCTCCTTTTGTCATGCTTTTAACAACCCTCACCCAAATCCTTCATTTTTGGTGTCATAAGTAAATCTAGAATGCCACATATTGATTACTGCTACTATGGCTTTTTTTGTTGGAGTCAGCAGCAGCACAATTGAAAATGAGCATTTAAAAACAAGCATGGAAGTGATTGAATTCCATGATGCATACTTGCTCAAGTGTACTAATTCATAAGACCAATTAATCAACTACAAAAACAATTGCTAATAGCATATCCAAATCGCTGTGCTACTCTCTAAGATAAGAAATTCAGAGCAAGCAGTATATGTTTAAAACTCTTTCTTCATTTCCCATTCACCCTCAACTCAAGGTGAATAAAAACTATAGTAGGGTGTGAAAAAACCCCAGTAGGGGGCGAATGTAGGTAAAAATACACCCTTTCTCTCGCTCTTAACTAAATTTTCCAAGTAAGGACAGTTGAAACCAACTAATATTTCCTTCCTTCTCTTCCCCTTTCTATCCCCATAATTTAAATATAGTTGCATTTTCTTTTCAGTCCATTTCAATTTTCTATTATTTATTGAAGAATAATTTTATAATAGTAATTGTAGAATTACTAAGTGATTTACTAGGCCCTGAATTTCACTATTGTCATATATTGGAAGGAACTAATAAGATGTTCACAACATTTGGTATCAAATGAGATATTACATAAGAGAAAACTAGACAGATTTGCCAGTAGTATTCATAAAAAAACCGTTCTCTCATACTCAGACCAAATCCTCCCTACAAATACGATTCCTATGGAAGCAACACCTACCCATTAGGATCGCAACTCAAATAGCATGTCAAGGTGGAGGCTATGGCTTTGACCAATATTCTTCAAAAAGTGGTTCCTGTTCTAGTAGCCAGGAGCTTTAAGGAAATAATATTTCAAAGCCCAAAATCATACCACAACCTAAAATGTAAAGTAATCCATTCCCTGTCACTAGCAAGTCATGTTTCTCCAAAATCTAAACTAAGACCCTGAAACTGAACATTAGATGGATGAATGTTGAGAAATAGCAGTGATAAACAGAAACTAAAGCACTGTAAAAGGCACACTACTAGTTCATTTTCAAAGATAACATCATATTACCATTCAAGTTATCCTATGAGCTATCTCACTTTCCCACATGATGAAGCTAGTTTCTTCAACAGAATGCTAGGACATGCAGACATGAATTAGCATGACTTCAGCTAGCTCTCATTACTATGTGTAAGTGGCAGAAAAATATACCACTTGAACAACAACATCTCGTTATCTTAAAACCAACTGGAATATACCTAGTTCTAGACAACAAGGGATGTTTTCTTGAAGAACAACTACATCACATTGACATCCTAATGAAAAACATGCTAGTAAGGACACCATGGTCATGGTCTTCAACATCTTTCTTGAATTCCCATTATCCTAATAAAGAATACTTATTCCAGAAGGTTATGAAGAATTACTCACGCTCTCATTTCCAAGAAGAGGAGCATTTCATACTAAACTTGCGACTCTATGCATATCAGTCGACATACAGATGACTAATGCCTCTATCTGCGATAATAAATGGTATACGTGGATCACCTATGGTAGCTTCAAAAAATGAATGCTAAGTATTGGCACTCATGCCACCTTATCACCCTTGTGCATTTTACTTGGTCAATGTTTTGGCATGAATTTTTTATAGGTTTCTAAAAATATTTTTTAGATTCCTAAAATTGAATACAAAGCATTGATATCGTGTCTATCTAACTACTAATATTCAATTGAATAAGCCAAGAAGTTCAATCCAAATGCCAAATAAAATGAAGTCTTCAATAGAAATTCATCAGCTATATACTAAGATGATATGACAATTAGAATAAATTTGATATAATCAAATAGGTAGTAGACTTTTTGATAGTTAAGTAGATAGCACAAGATTCCCAAATAACACTCTATATGTCTGGCCACCATCATTTTGATAATTTCATGCTTCATATTCAAAGAAATTTGAAGCCTAAACCATTTTCTCAGTCCAAAAAGGAAATTTGAAACATGCAAAAACCCGAGAACAAAAACTCATCAAATAAATTAAATTTGAGGGTTTTGTTTACTATGTGCTTGAACATTGAAACAGTAGGTGTAATTAACAAATAGCTAAAGAGCAGAGAAAACACTAGACCTTTTACTAATTGCTTCTCTTTCATTTCTAGTGTCAAGAAGCTATTCACATTTTTTAATGTTGGTAACTTACTATCGTAGATACATATAAGATTTGTAATGGATTCTATCTTTGTTGGTTTTACTTTCCTTGTGCTATAATAAATTCTACATGACAAGTAGTTATTATGTAATTCTCAGATTAAATGAGTCATAAGTGCATTCATTTTTTCCCAAGACAAACAAGTCTCAGAGCACTGTAAACTAAACAATAAACCTTTGGATTCAACTTGATCTTCTACTCCTTCACACTCTCGACAAATAAGAAAGTCAACTGGAATCAAAGAGACAGACTATACAGACATCAGCCATATATCCTATATATTTTTATGTTCATATCCAGATTCAGATGTACAACTTCTGCTCTTATGTTTTTTAGAAACAAACAACAATGCCCATGAGGGACCACTGAACTAGAAAAGGGCTTGTTTCGAAGGAGATAACAACAATAACCCTTGATACTCAGAGCACAACATAAAAGATCAAATTGTAAATATTTATCACTTAGTATACCACCATTAAGCAACCCACCACAAGGATCTCGTTAACCCTATAAATTCAAGGAAATTGCAACGATAATACTTTACGGGAATTGCAAATTCAACCCTAATTTTTGTCGTTATTGCATGTAATCTCTATTTCTAGCACCAAACACAAGCTTTCCAGCCAATGGTGCTGGAAAGTGGTTAAGAAGAGATAATCGACAAAAAATTAGAAGCTTAGGGTTGATTGTGAGAGATGATAAACCAAAATACTAAATTGAATGACAAGGGAAATTCAATTAAGCAACTACATATCTCATGCTGCAAGGAAGACGATGAAGATCATAGTTGCAAACCTTGAGGATTCAATAACAGCACATGCTAACAATGATGGTGATTGATAGGATTTTCACTAGTTCAGGAGCAGATTGAGAGAGAAGAGCTGAGGAAGCGAAAAGGCAGTGTTATGTGATTTTAAGCCTAAGCATGATTTTTTTTAAAAACAAAATTTAACTTTTGACCGTTGAGGCCTATGTGGAGTACTAGAAATGGTAAATAGTATTTTTTATTTTTTTGAAAGAAATTTAAATATATAGTGTATCTTTTAATAGATATTAACTTTTTTCTATGATAGTATACTTGTGTAATACCAATGTAAGTTTTTTTTTTAAAGACGATTATGTTGGTAATGTGATAAAAATACCAACAAAAAATCGATTGTTGGTGATATAGCAATAATACCAATAGATCATTTTATATTTGTTGGAAATATTAGGACCCCTCCTTCCTCCCTCCCTCATGACTTTATTACTAACAAACAATCTACTTTGTTGCAAATACTTAGTCTTACCAATAAAAATATTTTTTGGTCACTAGATGTATGTTGGTACAAGACACTTTTTTTGTAGCGGTATGAGGTTGATGCTGTGACACTGCTAGCCAACAGGGTGGATGCACTGGCGTAGAGACTCGATAAGGTGAGTACTTCTCCTATTCCAGGTGGCTTCTTTAGTTTTTTTTTTTTTAGTTAGAATGTATGCTATTTACAATATCTATGGTGTGCATGGGCACACATCTGGTGAGTGCTACAATGATCCTTCTGTCATTTGAGCATGCTAATGTCTTGTATAATTTCAAGCCACCACCATAGAGCAATCCATACTCTAACACTTACAATTAAGGCTAGAAGAATCACACTAACTCTCCCTACAAGAACCCTAACCACCCACCTTAGAGTTCTATGTAGCCACTTGGGTTCTAGTATAGAGCCCCTTACAAGCTACCTCCTCAACCCCTACAACCAAAAACTCACTTGTAGAGTCTTATAGAGTGTTTTATTCACACTAGAATTGCTCAGATAGCCTAGCAGGCTAGCAGTTTGTCCCGATCTCAGGGGCATCTACCTGGCCAACCTGAAATAAATCTCTGGGGTCATATCAATGTAGTCTCTATGAAGGGTGGGGATTCAGTGGAGAGTCCTGTGATGGTTATTCAGGAGCCAATTTCTATTCTTGTTTTTGTAGGAATAGAGGGGATAAAGAAGGGAGAGAGCTAGAGTATCAAGGACAAATTTGCTCAGTTATCTACCGTTCATCCTTACCACCCATATCTTCCATTTCCACAAAGGGTGATGCGATTGCAGCTTGAGCCCAAGTCTAATTATATTCCTGGATATTCTGAAAAGGATTTATGTCAGCATTCCTTTTTTTGAGGCTCTCAAGAAGGCACTCCCTTATTTGTTTTTGAGGGAGCTACTTTTCAAGAATGGTAAGCTTGACGAAGCTTAAGCAGCTCCTATTAGAGAAGTGTGCAGTGCAGTGTTTCAAACCAAGTCACCATCCAAGCTACAGGATCCTAATAGTTTCTCCACCCCATGTTTAATAGGGAATCTAAAGATCGAGATAGTTCTTTATGATTTGGGAGCTAGTGTGAGTTTGATGCCTCTCCTCTGTGTAGGAAGCTTCAGCTCCAGGACCTGATGCCCACTCACTTGACCGGAAGCCAACTCCCCTGACCATCCAGTTAGCAGATTGCTCGATCAGGCACCCTATAGGTATTCAGGAGGATATCCTAGTACAGGAGGGTGAGTTCATAATCCAATGTAACTTCGTGTTATGGATGTGAATAAGAGCTCCCATGGCCCTATTATTTTGGGGAGGTGATTTCTAGCAACCACAGTAGCTGTGATTGATATGCTTGTAAGGAATACATCTTTCCATCTATGTGGGACGAAGGTAAACTTTTGCTTTCCTCCACCCACCACCCTTCCACTTACGACACCTTTAATGCCTTATAGTTCCTGCTGTTTCTGTAACAGTTTCTGAGACAGGGGTATTTGGAGGAGATGAGGTACCTGACACAAGGCATTATGCACCTTTTGATTTATCTGCACTGATGTTGACCTATTTTGAGGGCACTACTATTCATCCCAAGGAGGTGGTGGATTCATCACTATTCACTACTTTTGTTACTCTACTTCCCTCTTTCCTACCACCATTTATTGCATGAGGTAAGGGTCAAGCTAGAGATCTAAAACAAGTGCTTTTTGGGAGGCAACCCAAGCATTTACTTACTTTAAAAAAATAAAAAATAAAAAAATCGAGTGTTAGTCCCCCCTTCCATTTTCCCCTTTGAATTGTAACTTCTTCCCTTCTCTTGGTTCTTTGCATGTCCTTTTTGTTAAGAACAATGAAAATCTCAAGCATGGGGGTTGAGCTTATCGCTCTTGGGGTGAACTTGTGGATTTTGGGAAGTGGTTTGCTTGACATTTCTTACATCCACATAATGTGGCTAGGATTTCATATAGTTTTATGGGTTAGAGAATTTAGAGCGTGTACTTGAGCATAGAGGTTACATGTTGCATCACAACAGGAGAAACGATCAAGTTAGGCATTCATAAGCCTTTTAGGTACTCTTTGTTACCCTGCTCTTCATTATCCTCTATGTGCTTTGTTGCTTTCTTACTTAGATTTATTGCTTTCAAAAAAAATAAAAAAGTTTAAAAAATTAAACGAATTTTTAAAAACCCCTCTAAGGATGATGATATGAGGTATAGTAATTAATTTATTAGTAATGATTATGTAGTGAGGTGTGTCTTATCTTGATGTAAATTTTGTGAAAATTGTGTTGACATTTCCATTTAGAATGCTTTGCCTTATGTTGCATGCCAATTTCCCTTGATATTCATGGTGTTTGATTTAGTTGACCTTGATAATTGAGATATCTTAGAGTAAATTGCATTGACTGTGCTAGATTACCCTGTGAGATTTTCAGCTTGAAGACGGTTCCTTAGATGTAGTCTCATAGTTCTGTTCTTGTGTAACTCCTCCATGATTGCACCTCTAGATCTTAGTTTGGTTCTCTTCAAGATCATAGTTGACAGGTGCATATATTGATATGATTAAGGCATCCAATTTGTTCCACATAGCAAAATGAACCTAAAAGCCAACAATTGATGTGTGTCATCCCTCTTACTAGCCCTTTTTGCATTTCCCTATTTTTGTTGTTGCACCTTATTCACTATGCCCTTGGCTTATTCGTAATTTTCATATCTTTGCCAAATCCTAATGGAGCAACACTTTTACATTAAGCTGCACATATTTTGAGGATTGATTCATCTTTAGGGTATTTTTAATGGTGGTTTGAGACTTGAGGGATTATGAGTTGAGATTCTATATTCCCTATGCCATCCACATGTAACATGGCTTTGTTTTTTATTCATTCAAAAAAAGGAAAAGAAAATAAGACAAAAAAAAGAAAAGAAACAAAAAAAAAGAAGAAGCGAATAAAGTGTTTGGCATGGGATTAATTTAATAAGTATAGTATGTTCAACTTCTTCCTTTTGATCTTTTGAGGGGTTCATGCTCATTTTCAATTGAGATATGAAGTAGGTATCTTGGCGCTTATTGTTGTGAAAGTGTTCTTACTAGTATTGTGGCTACTAGCTCCACTTCTCTTATATTGATTCCCCTTCTCACCCATAACCTTAGCTCCAATACACCCTTTCTATAAGTCCTCATGATTGACATTCTTGCATTTTTCAATTGAGATATGAAGTAGGTTTGAGTATTGAGTGTACCAAGTCTAATATCTAAACACATTGAGAGAAGTGTTACACTTTATTTCAAAGTGAGGTCGTACCAGTCATGCTTACTCACCACTAATTAAGGGATCTATTGTGTTACTTCATAATTTTAATATGGGATGTTTGGTGTGTTGCTTTTAGGGTAGATTTATTTATAGATGGTGGTGTATGCATTTTATTAAAAATGTTTTTAACACCTTAACTTAGCCACCTTTGATGCTTGATTGTGTCTAGTCAGTTGGTTATTACTCCCTTGCCTAATAAGGGTGTGATTAGAGGTCCATCTCCCTTATTGAGCTTTCAAGAGTTAGTCTTGCTTGGGGACAATCAAGAAATAAGCATGGGAGGGTTGACAAGCCTCTATTTTAACTTCATTTTAGCCACTATTTGATTCCATCTCCCATTATTTTTATGTTCAATCTTAGTGACATAGGGTTAAATTTACGTCTTGCTCGTATTTTGCTCACAAGGTGTTTTTCTTATTTGTAGGAGTCTTGTGAAGAAGAGGAGAAAATCACTAGTTTTGATGGAAAAAAAAGGTCACGCAGACGTGTTTTAAGGAGAGTAAGAGGTCCAATGACGTTCCGAGGGCTGGAACAGTAAGTTTGAAGGGCCAAAGAGAGTGCATGGTTGGCCATGCAGAATGGCACAATTGTATAGAAACCCTGCGGTGAAGCCTTAACTTCTGATTGGGATTTTGATATGAGACTAATTGAAGTCCTAATTGGGATTCAAGATTGTAGATCTGGTAATCGTTTGATTTTTAGTACCATTTGATTTTTAGTCCCATAAAAATAGGCAACTATAGTTTTAGAATTAGTCTTCAACCCTTGAAAAAGGGAGGAGATGGGCTAAATTGGCAATCTATCCATTCATGCTACAACCTTAGGCGAGTTTGATGGGGATAGTAATTAATTTACTAGCATAGTTGTGCTATTGATCCCAAATTGAGTGCTTTAATCCTCTGATTTCTTAATCAAATTCTTAGTTGTTATCTCTGTCTCAGTTGATGGTTGAATCTCCAAACTTGATTCACCAAGATATAGTACATTAACTAGTTTTGCTAGTTGAAAGTAAGTTCGCTGTGGATATAACCTATACTTGCTATTGCTAACCATATTGACACCATGCACTTGCGGTATTTTAGACAACATAAAACTAATAAAGTAAGATACTGTTGTGTTAAGTGTGGCATATAAGACTTGTCACCTCCATGTCCTAACCACAAACCAATGGATAGTTTGAGTGGGCAAACAAACAGATGTTAAACATTGTTAAGAAGGGACTTGGTGTAGTCAAAAGGCAATGGCCTGAATAATTGCCAGCAATACTATGGTTAGTGAAAACAATTGAGAATAATGACCATTCATGATCATGCAAGATTTTGAGGTTGTTTTAGCCCTCGAGATACCCTTATTCTATCACATCTTGATGACATTCTAGGAAGAGCTAAACAACAAGATTCCTTAAGGTGCACTGAACTTGTTGCTAAATTTAAGGGATGATGTATATTTTCAAGGAGAGATCACCTAGATTAAGATGACAAAGTATTACAATTGGAGGCTAAAAGCGTGTATCCTTCAAATAGGAGA
>NCQV01132001.1:0-11889 GCA_002740545.1 Lophocereus schottii | reverse complement strand
AGTCTAGGCCAAGTTGACAATGTTGATAGAATTTTCCGATAATGAGCATGGGAATTTGTTGTTCACTGAGATGAAGGGCAATTTACCAATGATTTAGCTTTAGGAGTGATCTCAATTTTTAATTTAGCTGAACAAACTTAACATATGAATCTACAAATACTAAAAATAATGATTTTTCAAGGGAATTTATCACTAATCCTACCCAAACTAATGACCTCCAACACCTAGAAAACACATAGTAAGCAACAAATGGGGGACTAGGCATAACATGGCCCATCAACACATCCAAATTTCACCTCGAAAGTCACCCCAAGAAAATTCAACTTCTAACCTAAACTACATTAATCAAAACAAGTGCAATGAAAAAGTGATAGTGAAATTACCAAATGACATCAAGCATCCTTGATCAACAATAAGCAATATCACGTCCTCTGATGCCTTGATTGCGCTTAATGCCTATGGATTCTCAAGTTGCTATACCTCAACTATCCTAATAGTTGAAATGGAAGAAAAAAGAAAAGAGAGAAATTACTAGAGGGATGTTGAGGGATGGATTAGGCTTCCAACCCATTAAGGATCAAACCCTATCCTCCCACAACCCTCAAGCATCAAAGCCATGGTTGGGGGAAATGGTGATGCTCAAAAAGTTGAGTATTTGCAGAAATTTAAGAAAGAGAAAGTTGGATTAAGCATTAATAGAGTGATAAAACAAGAAATCTACCATTAAATCTCACTAAAGCTTAAATTTTTTATTTTTGCATTAATGGAGGAGAGAGGAGAGAGAGAGACTCACACCCAAGCTAGCTACAGAGAAAAAAGCTGCTGAAAAACGAAGAATCACCTAAAATTCCATAGTCTCCCCCTTTTCCCTTACATCATTATCTAAATTAAAGGAAAATGAAATTACAGAGTTTGGCACAGTTGTGTCAAATCTTTGTTTGCGACGCTACAAAATTGCTTCCTGGCACGCCCTTGCTAAACTGGTGGCACGACCTTAGAGCTTGTGGCACGCGCATGGTCCTCTTCCCCTTTTTGGGTTGGGCTTGGCCTCTTTTTGGGGTTTTTCTCTCATTTTACCCTACAAATGCAAAATTAAACTAATTAACTAATTTAAGAGCAAAAATCTAATAATAAGTGACAAAATTTTTTTTGATTGAGGACCGAACAAGTACCCCGACAATCGAATTTTTTTTCTCATCCTCGAGAAAACATGAGGGCTTCACCTTTCCATAGGCAAAATGGTTGCATTTAGCGTATATAACAAAGCCTTTAAACCATTCGATTTTCTAAGTTGACGAGTGAGGTCTCATAAGGGTTTTCAAGTGAAATACCCACAAAAATCATTTCAAAAACAAAGGATAATATATTTGGTTTTTTTTAAAAAAACATGAACATATATGTAAGTAATTGAGAAATTATGTACATGACTCAAACAACCACAACACCCTAGCAACCACGTCACCAGGCTTTATATAAATAGAATGTACAATCAGAAAGCATCTAAGTTAAAAGAAGCATTTTGAGTCTCATTTTTCACCCCACACACAATATGCAATGATATGTACACTTTGGTGCATATGCTAATGTGCATCAATCCCCATTGATTGCATTGCTAACATCGTCATGATCCCTAATTGTTTGCCTAATTGCCTTATTTGCTCTTTTCTTCTTTTTTCTTTTTTTCAATCATAATAACGTACACACCCTCAACCCGCTTGACTTACAGCTATTCAGCCCTTTCCTAAGAAGAGACTTTATTAGATTGTGCAAAGTACTTACTTCATTACCCAAATAGATGTGTAATCAAGTAAAATCACACATATTCAAGCCAATTAAAGATATGAAATAAAGATAGTAGCTTTGAACATTGGTGCCCGAGTTTTTATTTAGCTTTTTTTTTCCCTAAAGCTTAGAAGGCAACTTTGAAAAGCAAATAGTGCACATGCCAACTTAATAACAAGACCCTAAGAATTGATGATAAAGTAAACAAGGTAGGCACAATTCATGCATGCAGGATGGGGTTATTATGAAACATCAAATATACATTCTCATTGTGGGGACTAAGGTGCACTAATCAAGAAAAGGAATGAACAAAAGATGAAAGGATGGAATATTTGCAAGAAGGGGGACAGGGACTACCTTGGGATGGTATAAGCATAGAGAAGAAGAGAAGCATATATTAACAATGCAAACATGAAATCGCAATGCAAACATGAAATGACATATATACAATGCCGATGCTCCTAAGTGCTCATTACACCGCAATCAAATCCACCACAATATCTGTCACAAGTGGATGATATAAACCATAATATTCACCACATATATCCGTTACATGGCCAACATAACCAAAGTGCACCTCAAATAACCATCAATTCACAATACATCACAATAAAGAGAGATGGGGAAAGAATCCATATGCACATGACTCGCAAAATTGAGATGGCCCCATTTATAATGCAAATGACCACTCAAAATGTAAGAAATTATAAAGGGTGAGGGAAGGGTGAAGGATACAACTCACAGTCACTTAGCCCCGCCGGGCCCAAGTGGCGGCCAGAAGTTTGGAGGAAACAGTGGGAATATCGATGAAGTCCCCTAGTCACCTGGGAAAGGGTGGTAGTGCCGCTCTAATTGGCGGATGGCATTGGATTGCTGCCAGATGAGCTCGTTCATCCACCTCCTCTCCCTCGTACTCCCAGGCTTCTCTCATAGCCTGTTCCTCCTCACTTTGAATCCGTCTCATGCCCCTCTTTTCTTGGTGCTCCACATATCCCCTAAAATAAGTCACTCCCTCATCAATGGACTCCATACGCTCAGACATCCGATGAATGTCTTAGCGCATCTTAGTGTAACCCTCATAGAGCCCGGTGACCTTTATTGAAAGGTTCACAAAAGACTGAAGGAAGATAGTATCAAACAGAATATAGGATGTGAAGAAGGAGCCCCCTATCTGGTCCGAATAATATTTGAACAAATATGGGTTATCCCATATGAAAAATCAGACCGTGAATAGAAAACAATCCCTATCATTCTTGTTCCACTCCCCGGGTATTCCCTGGTTACTAAATAGTTCACTATGTTCGCATACCATGGCTCCTCTTGGACCCTAAACAATCTTTCATCGGGAAAACAATTAGAAATAGGGCTTCATATTCATTATGTACCACTAGCCTAGATAGGTGATCGGTTACCGGGAGCCCTCCTATCTTTTATCTCACAATCAAATTCTTGTAAAAGCATAATCCACCTAATTAGCCTAAGCTTTGCATCCTTCTTTTCCATAAGATGTTTTAAGACGACATGGTCAGTCAAAACGATCACATAAAACCCTATGAGGTAAGGTCTAAACTTTTCAATTCCAAAAACTACTGCCATAAACGTTTTTCAGTCACAGTGTAATTCACTTGCACCTCATTCAAAGTATGACTCGCATAGTAAATTACATGGACTTCTTATCGATTCTTTACCTTAAAAGTGCCCTTTTCGTATAATCTGATGCATCACACATGAGTTCAAAAGATTTTCCCCAGATAGGATGATGCGGAACAGGTGCAGTAGTGAGTGCCTCTTTAAGCTTAGTAAACGCCACTTCACACTCCTTAGAGAAGTGGAAGGGTGTTTCCTTAGCTAGAAGGGAAGATAAGGGCTTAGCAATCTTACTAAAGTCCTTGATGAATCACCGGTGAAAATCGACACGCCCAAGAAAGGATCGCACATCTTTTACACAAGTAGCGAGAGGAGGTTTGCAATCAAATTCACCTTTGCTTTGTCTACCTCTATACTCTCGCTAGATATAATATGACGCAAGATAGTCCCTTTCTTGACCATTATTTTTCCCAATTAAGGGTCAACCTCTTATCTCGACACCTTCTTATACCGATATTTTTATGAACGACTTGGACGGGCTCACCCACTCACTATTCGAGATGGGGTAAATAATGTCATGATCCAACCACTTAAGGATTTCCTTCTTTACCACTTCTTGAGGGTGGGGTTCATTCTTCTTTATCGGTCTCAGAAAGGTTTGGCATTATCCTCATGGTGTATGTGGTGTTGAACTATAGTAGGATTAATGCTATGGATGTCTCCTAAGGTCCACTCTAATGCTTCTTTGTTTTCATTTAACAAGTCTAAGACTTGACTTTCTTCATCCGAATTCAAGTCATTAGCAAGTATCACAGGAAAAGTTTCATTCAAAACCAAGAACATACTTGAGCGTATTGGGAAAGGGTTCTAGATCAAGAGTGGAAGATGTCGGCACACTAGGAGGTGCCTTATGAGATGAGGGGGACACAGTAGTGAAGGATGCAAGAATGAATGCATGTAATGAGTCGTTACACTGGTCTTCAAATGCAAATGCATCATATTCGGGTTCATACTCAATGCAAAATGATTCATACACATATGACATTAACTCTTCTTCACAATCAACCCTAACTTCCCCCAATGTAAGGTCACTCATCCAATTAAGGGATTGGTGATCAATATCATCAAAGCCCATTGATTGCTTTTGTACATTGAACACATTCAATTCCGTAGTCATATTTCCAAATGTCAATGTCTACATCGCATCCCTACAACTAATAAGAGCACTTAAGATAGCTAGGAATGGTCGACCAAGGATGATCGGTATTTCATTTTCAGTACACAACACACCATCGGTCTCTAGGACTACAAAATCCACCGGAAATATGAATTCTCCTACTTTAATCAATACATCCTCAAACATCCTTTTAGGAAGCCTAGTGGAATGGTTGGCCAACTGAAGAATCATTTTTGTAGGCTTAAGCTACCCCAAACCCCACCTCTGTTACACCATGAAGGGTAAGAGGTTCACACTAGCACCTACGTCAAGTAGGGCCCCATGAATGTTGTGGTGACCAATCACAATTGAGACAATAGGGCATCCAGGGTCCTTACATTTAATGGGCACTTGATTTGAAATGATAGAGCTCACATTAGAGGCTAAAAATGCCCGCTTGGTGACATTAGTGGCTCTCTTAGTGGTGCACAAATCTTTAAGAAAGTGAGCATAGGGGACATTTGTTGTATCACATCAAGCAAGGGAATATTGATCTCGACTTGGGAGAAAGTCTCCCTAATCTTGTCAATATGGGATTGCACCTTCTTCCCTTTCAACCGATTAGGGAAGGGAGGTGGAGGTCTAGCAACACCCAAAGAAGGAGTATGAGAGTCCTTAGAAGAGGTAGAATCATTTGTTGACTCGCTCTCCTTAGGTTCATCCAAATCCTTAGTTGAGTTCCGGGTCATTGGAGAAAGGCACACATCATCACCTTGAGGAGAAGGGAGAGAAGATGATAGGGGAGGGGATTCATTCACAACTTGCCCACCTATATGAGTTTCCAATTTCTTACCCAACTATAAATCAATTACGGCATTCACTTTCCAGACATCATTGGGGTCAAAGGAAGAGGAAGAACTTCCTCTTGGGTTTACCTTGAGTTGACTAGGAAAAGTCCCTTTCTCTGCAGTAGACATGGCTAATTAAGCAAATTGTTCACTCATTGGCTTCATCATTCCCTCATTTGACTTCTTAAGTTCTCTAATCATCCTCTCTATAACTTTCTTATTCACTTTACCCAATTCATTATACCTGGGAGGGGGGATATGATTGATCCACATGTGGTTGAGGAAGAGGAGGGCCCTTAGGTGCATTGTATGCCCTTTGAAAGGGTAGCTTTTGATAAGCCAAAGATGATGAGTTCCCTTGAGGAGTCCTGCCTTGAATAGTAGGCATGAAAGCATTAGGTCTAGTCCATAAAAAATTGGGGTGATTAGCCCACCCTGGGTTTTAAGTAGAGGAGTAAGGATCGAATTTCAGCCTTTAGAAGGCCGCATTCACATGACCTTGCTCTTAGCTAGTAGCCAACTGTTAAGCAAACGAGGGACATGCACTTAGGGAATGATTATTAGATCGACATTGAGAGCACGAGATCATTTGGGGAGGGGGATAGTCACTTGGTGTTTGGGACAACACAAGATCCTTTATATGTTTTCCAAAGTGGCAAATCGAGTATCAATGTATGTAGTACCTGCCACCATATGGTATCCTCCCCTTTGGCTATTAATCCTAGCCCCTAGATTCTCATCCCTACTAGTTTCCCATTGTAAGGTCTTTTCGATCAATTCCTCTAGGAAATCTCAAGCTTCGGTCTCACTTTTGTTCAAAAACCTCCTTGACACATAGATTTCACCCTGGTTCTAGTGGCTTAGTTAAAACCCTCATAAATAATTTGGCACAAATGCCACCTTTCTAACCCATAGTGTGGACATTGAGCAAGCAAGTGCTTAAACCATTCAAAACATTTCCAAAAAGACCCCTTCTCAAGTTGGACAAAGTGGTTAATCTTATTCCGCAAATTTACTATTTTACCATTTGGAAAATATTTTCTCAAGAATACCCTCAGAAACCCATCTTATGAGGAGATTGAGTTTGCGGGGAGGCTATGCATCCATTTCTTTGCCAAATCTTTCACGGCAAAGGAATGAAGTGTAACCCAACAATATCCTGTGGCACATTGGAGAATTGCGTCATTGAATATACTTCCTCAAATTCGCATAGGAATAGGTAAGCATCACCATTCCCACTAAATTTGGGAAGCATGGTCATGTATTGACGACTAAAGGAGAATTAAACATCCCCATCGAGCTAAGGAATTTGAAAGCAAGAGGGATTAGTTGATCTCAGTAGATAGATGATTTGATTGAGGCTCCTTAGAGTCAGAGGCCCTTGGGCTTGTTCCTCCACCATCTCTTCGGGATTAAAAGCTATGGTACAGTTTGCATGAGGGTGGGGAGGTCATTCAGCACGAATCAATCTCCCACAACTATGTGATCTAGTCCAAGCACTCATGCATTCTTATTTTTTTATGATTTTTTTCTTTTTTCAATTTTTTTTCCAAAAAAAACTATGTACACACTAAATCTAAATCAAAAGAAAATCAAACGCCATCATCCCTGGCAACGACACCATTTTGTTGATAGAGTTTTCTGGTGATGAGCAAGGGGTTTTGTCACTCACTGGGATGAAGGGTGATTTACCAATGATTTAGCTTTAGGAGTGATCTCAATTTTTAATTTAGCTACACATACTTAACATACGAATCTAATAATACTAAAAATAACGATTTTCCAAGGCAATTTATCACTAATCCTACCCTAACTAATGACCTCTAACATCTAGAAAACTCATAGCAAGCAAGAAATGGGGGACTGAGTACGACATGGACCATCAACATATCCAAATTTCACTTCAAAAGTCACCCCAAGAAAATTCAACTTCTGAGCTAAACAACATTAATCAAAACAAGTGCAATGAAAAAATGATAGTGAAATTACCAAATGACATCAAGCGTCCCTGATCAACAATAAGCAATATCACCTCCTTTGATACCTTGATTGCACTCAATACCTGTGGATTCTCAAGGTGCTCTACCTCAGCTATCCTAATAATTGAATGGAGGAAAGAAGAAAAGAGAAAACTACTAGAGAGATGTTAAGTTTTGAGGGATGGATTAGGCTTCCATTCCATTAAGAATCAAACCCCATCCTCCCAAAACCCCCAAGCATCAAACCCATGATTTGGGGAAATGGTGATGCTTAAAAAGTTGAATCTCTATAGAAATTTAATAGAGAGAAAGTTGTATTAAGCAGTAATGGAGAGAAAAAAAAACAAGAAATCTATTATTAAATCTCACTACAGCTTAAACTTTTTGTTTTCGCATTAATGGAGGAGAGACAAGAGAGAAAGAGTTACACCCAAGCTAGCGACAGAGAAAAAAGCTATTGAAAAACGAAGAATCACCTAAAATTCCGTAGTCTCCCTCTTTTCCCTTACATCATTATCTAAATTAAAGGAAAACGAAATTACAGAGTTAGGCACAATTGTGCCCCTGGCACAGGGCACCCGTGCCAAATCTCTGTCTGCGGCCCTGCAAAATTGCTTCTTAGCACGCCCTTGCTGAACTGGTGGCACGACCTTGGAGCTTGTGACGCGTGCATGGACCTCTTTCCCTTTTTGGGTTGAGCTTGGCCTACTTTTTGGGTTTTTCTCTCATTTCACCATACAAACACAAAATTAAACTAATTAACTAATTTTAAAAATTATTCAGGAGGAAGACTCTAATAATGAGTGACAAAGTTTTTGTCTGATTGAGAACCGAACAGACGACAAACTGGTTCATACGTTCCAGATGACGAAGTACGCCCTAGAAAACACAAACTTACCTTGCTAAGGGCAAAACACTCTAAAGGACTTATTACATGCATCACTTAAGGAAATGTTACGTATAGTATGGGTAACATATCTGTGTTATGGCTATGAAAAGCTTATTTCTCGTACTTTGTATGTGTTTATTGTATGTTTAGTTAGCCCTTCAATCCACCGTGTTGTCAGTTTAGTGAAAGATCTCATCTTATTGGTGTATTTCCATAATTTTTTTACTTTGGTTACCTTTAAGATTAGGTCAATAGTTACAGCCTAGGTAGATCAGGACGTAGGAGTCCCATGGTAGTGAGCAAAAGGACGTCTTTACTCATCGATGGGCTAAAGTTCTAATAACTCGACAACCATAAAAAAACAGTAACTAAAGTTGAAACATGGATGCTTTTGGTCAACATGTGATTCGCCTTGAACTGACGCGTTCTAAGGAAAAATCTTTGGACTATGGCATAAGGCCTTGGGGAGGAAGGATGGATAGTTATTATGATATCAATTTTTTTTCCTTATTTGCGAAGGTTCTGGATCAAGGCTGTCCAAAAAAATTTTAAGAAAAGAACATTCAAAATGCAGTGGGAAATTTACTTGTGAGTGTTACTTTAAACAGCACATTGCAAAAGGCTGCCCTTGTGTTTAAAATATTTTTGTCCAGGGATTATTCTTGTCAGGTGATAGGTCCGAAGTTGCTTTTGACAAGTCGCTTGGAGGGAGCGAGTGAAAATATTTGCTATGACTACATTTCCCCTTGTGTTTAAAATACAGAAAATGGACAGTCTATATAAAAATTAAATGAAGCAGGTGGCAGTCAATTTCATTTTGTTTTTTCATTTGAGGAGGGACAAAGGTGAGGAAGAGCACTGGGGTGGTTACTATATGTTGTGATTAGAACGTTGGTGTTAGTTGTCTGTGGAGAGATGATTCGATTGGAGAGGCAATTCTGGTGGCAAATTACACAGTAGTGGACGTCGGTGAGGGAGTGTAGTAGTGCCAATGTCATGGTCTACCTTAGAGAACGAGGGGACACAGCAGCTGCGCATGTAGAAGCGGGATAGTGGACGACGACTAAAATTCGATGGAAACTGCTCTGGGTGCAGTGGTTTATGGCAGCGACCTTTAGGTTAAGTTGAAGGCAAAGATAAGATGAGAATATGTTTGTTTTTTAACTTAATTTTGCAGTAAGTTGAGTAGAGCCTGTGAATGGGGATTTTGGTGTTCAGTAGTTGATTAGGTTGAATGTTAGTAATACTTGCATTGAAAACTCAATATTTGGTCTCTTAATGATTCCCTTGGTGTGATAGCAGCATAGGGTGACAATATTTGCAGGAATGGGTGAATATGATTGGGGATAACTAGTTTTAATTATGGGTTTAGGGTAGAGGTATGTGGGCATGTGCTTGTATTTTGATGTAGATAACCTATAATGGGAATTTTTCTTTTGGGTGTGTTGTGGAATATGTAACTCAAGAGTAATGAATCCCAGTTTCATGGACTGTGTAATCTAGGCTGTGTGGAAATTGGAAAATTAGAGGTTGTGATGAACCACACTATATGTAGTTTAGAGTGGGTATTTATGAGAAGTGCATGAAGTGTGTTCAAAAGATCATTGCTATTTTAGGCGTAGGGTGTGCAGTAGGTGCTTTGTTTGGGGAGATAATACTTCGAACGATGGCAATGAATGGATGTAATGTATGAATTTGGTAAATGTCCAGTGTTGGGATTAAGTGGTATCCATACTGGGGAACTAGAAAGAACAGAATTTATGATAGGATAATCCTGGATTGTTTCTAGTTATCTTAGAGATTACACTATGGGTATCCCAAGGAATGCATTAGGATAACCTTGGTTAATTGTTAGTGAGAAAAGTCATCAATTATATATGAAGGGAAATATGGATGAAAATTGTAACCCAGGTTGGTTGTAAGGGTGTTGCGGGGAGAAAGTTGTATATAACCCAAATTTTAGTTGAGACAAGGTGAGGCTGATAACCAAAATAACTAGGTTGGTATCTGAGAATGTTTGTGTTTGTAGTAAGTTGTTTTATCAGTAAAGTTATGTGGTAATATGACATGTTTAATAAATGAAGGAGGTGAAAATGTGGCAATAATGTATGTATTTATTCTGATAAATGAATGAATTGTATGTAAGTAGAGGTGTTTTGATTGAATGAGCCTTAGTCCTAATGGAGTTGACATTATTTTGCAAGTGTCATAATGAAATTAAGAGGCAGAAGCAAAAGGCATATGGGTGAGGACTCACCTCTGGCTGTGAAGAGGGGTAGAGGGACTATGATGGATGATGAGTTAGCGATTTCATCGAGGAGTGCTTTTAACCTGGAAGATGAAGGAGAGGCCAAGAGTGAAGGGAATATGCCTTTGGTGGAGGAGATCTCTACTCAGTTGGACATAGGGGATCGTTTTGGGAGCAATGAAGAAGAAATATCACATGAGGAGGCTGAGAGCACAATTACCCCTCACAGTGAGAGAGAGAAGGTGTGCCTGGAGAGGGTAGAAGATAGGGGCATAAAAAGGAAGGTGATGGTCTAGTGAGTGGCGTTAATGGAATTTCAAAGAGGGGTCCAGTTCCAATAACTGTTAGGGGGAGGTGCATGCTGGAATTGATGTATGATTTTAAGAAGAAAATTAAAGATTATCATGGAGACGCAGTTGAGCGCATCATATTCAAGCCGGTAATCAAGCATAGAGGACTTTCGATACAGAGGGAGTTGGCAACTCCGTGCGTCATGTCATGGGTACCCCGAAAGAAGGGGTTCAGGTTGGCAAGTAGGGTAGTTCCATTTCCAGTGTTTGATGTGGCTTTGTTCACTGAGTTGCCAGCTGCCAGTAAGCAAGTTGAGTTTGGGGTTGAATCTAACCGAACTTTGTTGGAGAGGCTAGTGAGAGAATGCATGTCAAAGTATGTGGAGAAGAAGAGTCAAAAATTGATGAGGGAGAAAGGTAGCAGGAAGCTAAAGTTGCTTAGGCACTGCATACAGATGATAAAGTTGTGTGACGCTAACAGGGGTGAGGAACAGGTTGGGTGGTTGCTGCAATTTTTTGGTTAGATAGTCATAAGTGGGTTGTTTTTCCCTTGTACACCTTATGAAGCAGTATGGGGTGTATAACAGTGTCTCGAGGATATAGATGGTTTGGATCATTATTCATGGGCTGATGCTATGTGGCGGGTGTTGGTTGAATCATTAAAGGAGATGCAGAATAAGTTTTTTAGAGGAGAAGTGTTTGACATACAGATGAATGAGTTTCCCCTCCTAATTTAGGCATTCATTTCTAAACCATTTCACATATGATATGTACTATTAGTTGTTGATGTTGTTTAGTGGTAATTATTTGACAGATATGGTTTGCATTTAAGTTCCATAGGTTAAAATTTAATGATTAAGTTAATGTTGACGCGCAGAGGTGTGGTTTTATGAGCGCAAACAACGTTTTGAGAAGCATGATAGGAAGAGGTATCCGCGGATAGCCATTTGGGATAAAGTGGATCTGGGGGATGGTATGATGCATTGAAGCTGCTCGCTGACATCAAAGAGTCTGAGGTATCCATAGTGATGTGAATATTAATTAGTATGTGCACTATGTGTTAGGAATAAAGGAGATAATAGGATGTGACAATGCAACAGAATTCAACCA
>NCQV01131955.1:0-12320 GCA_002740545.1 Lophocereus schottii | reverse complement strand
CTGGGCATGACAAGAAACTGAGCATAAACACAACTGAGCCCAGAAATAGAAAATGATGATACAATAAGAGAGAGAAATAGAACGCAAAAAATTACTATCCGAATAAGGCTAAGACGGATTGATTGTTTGCACAAAAATGAAGGAGCAATTCCATTCACGCAAAGAAAAACAGGAACCAACCCATTCACCTAGAAAAGTACCAACTGAACCCATATATATTAATGGCAACAAAATGAAGAGAAAGCAATTAACACAAACAATGATTAACCATGAAATAGGGAAACAAAAAAAAGAAACAAGTAGCACAACCTAGAAAATAAACAATGATTCATTCTTGTGACAGTTTAATTATCCATGAAACAAGGAAACAGAAAAAAGAAAAAAAAAGGAGAAATAAAGAGAAAACTGACCTGAGAGTGAGAGAAGGAGCAGAGAAGGCAGAGAGAGAAGAAGCGAAGAGAGATTTCCTCCCATACAATTAGCACAAACACTTAGCAATTTCACTCATATTCAAAATCCTAAAGATGTGAAATCAAAAAATGAAACTTGCCTACGATGAAGTGGTCATAACTTGTTTCTGAATTCATGATGTGAAGTCAATTATAAAGACATACTAATTAAACTCTAATTATCAATAAGGATTCATGTTTATGTGACAACTTCACAAGATCTCTAGTGTTCAACAATAAAATCTTCTCGGCCGTAATCAGCATTAAAATCAACTGTCGCATTCGCTTAAACAGGAGTGACTTTATAGGGTTAGATTTTAGTGTGGTCCATGATGTCTCTATGCATAGAATCCTCTAAACTTTTCAACCAATGTTTAGGTAAGCTTGTAAAACCAATATGACACGATATGACACACTGAATCTCATGATATATCATACTTAAGTATATTATAACAAAGTACAAAATCAGTGATATCCAGTAATCAAAACCAAGATGAACTTTGAACTCAGTGCGAGAGATTTCTATAAAATATAGACATGTTTACAGGGGTCCTTAGAGACATTCATGATAATTTTGCATAGCCTGGGAGGGGTCAGGCATTATAACTTCGAACTCGGATAAAAGATGCTCAACAGATGTTAGAAAGGAGAAGATAAGCATAGTATAGATTTGTTAACCATAATATTCACATCAAATATCTATAATAAAGAAGAATAAGATATATCAATGCCTCAACATGATCTTGTCAAAATACAGTAACTAGAAGCTCACTAGTCACTGCCTAAGCTCCATTTTATCAGGACACACTGGCTCAAGTTGCTTTTTTCTCCCCCCACCTTTCAGCAAAAATAAAGGAGGTGTTTTCCAAAATGTAGGGCATATTATTTTTAAAACCAATCAAAAAGCATAGTAAAATTGTTCTTATAACAATAGCGATATATGTCTAGAAATGATGGTCTGATTGGGGAGGGATATTTGCTGGTGGAGGAGGATTTACATGTAGTTGATTTGATAGGGGTGTTGGTGATGTGCGTAACCCCCCTTCAAACCTTGATTCCCTCTAAATCATCTTGAATTATTGCAATTGTTTCTGCTCATCTTACTCTGCACTTTGTAGCCTCTCTAAGATATCATCATTTGCCTTTCAGCTTAGGCATTTAAATTTTCAGTAACTTGCTTTATCCCCTTAAGCTCTCTTTCCCATTCCTTATTCAAAGTATGGGACCAATTTGCTCAAGAAATAAAGGATAAAACTAGAGATTTTAGACATATAAGCTCAAGTCTCAAACATTCTTGGTCATCCTTAAACTAACTTGCAGATTCAATAGATTCATGAAGAAGAGGATGAAATATGTTTTAGTTAATGTTCATGTGAGAGTGAAAGTAGAAAAAGTGCTGTGCAGCATTTAAGGACTCGGGCTTGATCACCTTTAGTAAAATTGCATTCACTTTTTGTATAGACTAAGTTATTAACCAACTCCTTGATTGTACATATAATTCAATTCACAACCATTATAATTTCTAGATTTTACGAGTTCTCTGTTTTCCTGTGTGCTCCTAAATGAAGAATCATAGTCATTTTATAGTTCAATAGTTCACTTTCTCGCAATAAAGCTATATTTTCCCTCTTTATTATTTTTAAACAAAAAAAAAAATACCCCCATTTCTTTTTCCTAACCTTAGTCCCCAGGGAAAATAGAAGCCAAGCCCCCTCTGCAAAAAAAATTTCCCTGTGTGTGTCCCTTTTCCCCTACCTGCTTTCTTTCTCTTTCTTCATCTCTCAATTTTTTCTCTCAAGTTCAAGTTTTTTCACTGTTGCTAGCTTCGACCCTCTTTCATTTTCTTTGCTCAAGAAAGAAAACAAAGCAAGTGCCCAGAACCATCCTTAGCCGTTGAGCAATTGCCATAACGTAACCACAACCATGAGGCTCAACAAAAGTAAAGGCAAAGTTCATCCCTCCCCTTATTCTTCTTCATCTTCGTCTTCACTTTCTCTCTCCTCAAACGAACCCATCTTATCCCTGAACTAGCTTCCCCACCCCCATCCTGACCCTAATCTCCGTCCTCTCTCTCCAAGACTAGGAAGTCCTAGCTTATATCCCCTTCCCCTGCTCCAATTCTTAAAAAATCCAAGAAATTCGGGTCGACTTGGCAGCACTTTCACAAATCCCGAGCAAGCAAAATACATGCAAGGAAAAGGGATTACAATTTACAAATCCTAAAGAGGTGAAATCAGAAAATGAAACTTACCTCTGACTTACTCAATCAAATGAAAATAAGAACTCTTGAATGGTCTTCAGATTACAATCTTCAACAATTCGAAGTCCTTGATTTTCAGTAGCTAGGATAGAAGATGCGATTTCTCTCTCTTTCTATGCATGTCTCGCTTTCTCAACAGTGCGAACCCTAATTTGGGAATTGGGAGAAGCCACTGAGCAAGCAGAGTAAATGAAAGGGCGTTCACGCATAGGGGGTTTAGTCTGTTAGTTGCAATAATTTCCCTTTTTTCAATTCCTTTTGTTTTTGATTTTTTTTAAAGATTTGGCACCAAGGGGTGTGTTTTTAGTGGGAATAATTTTTGGAGATTGCTTCCAAAATTTTTACAATCCCGCATAACAATTAATTTGTGTATTTAGAGAACCATTGCCTATGTACAACTATTGTAACAGTTGGGAAAAATTGTTGCAATAGATTAGACGTTTATACAACAAGTTGAAAATCATTGCCATAAGATATCTACCGCAACACTTTAGAAAACTATTGCACAAAAGGTTGTTGCAAAAGGCCTCTTTTCTTGTAGTGCATCTGGAAGAGGACATGAACAAAATGGTGAACATGTGTCATTTTTAGTGCACATCTCAATAATCAACTTATATTCTTTCCAATGATTATTTGATTTTGACGCATAATATATCATTAGAAAACTTAGTCAATGAAGAACATTAAGATCTAAACTTAACAAATTTATGCATCTAGAGTGGGGTGAAAATATGGAATGAATTTTAACTAGACATTGAACATTGTCAATTTGGGCTTATTTGGATTGTTCTAGCCTTTTGTGGGCATACTTAGATTTGGATGGGTTAAAGAACATTGGCACAGTTTAAGGCTCTCCATTTCAATATCTAGGAGTCCCAAAATCTTATTCGATCAGTTTATCCTCAACCATTTTATAAATATAAGACACTTTTTATAAGTCTATAGCTAACCCCCACTTTGACCGAGCCTAAATGAAGAGAAGGTCAAAATAAAGAACTTTATTTGTGCTTACCTAATAAAGTGATGATGCTTAAACTTGGTCGCTAGAATTCCTAAAGCCTAGAGCATATCCACTATTGTTGTGACGAATGTTAATGATATAATGCTAGAAATTCATTGTTAGGGATCCTTGAGCTAAGTGCCCCCCAAATTTCCCTATGACATAGGCTAATATTAACTTTCACCAATCTAATGGACTTTTTTTCGGTCAATTGGTTCTTAATTTTTGACATTTTGCTTGCTTAGTAGACCTTTTCCAATTAAGCGCTTCTGAACTTAACCTTTTGCCAATCTAGCGAACCTTTCACTGGTCTAGCAGTTCTAAGTTTGACCTTTTGCTAGTCTATTGGTTCTAAGTTTTGACTTTTTGCTAGCCTAGTGGTTCTAAGCTTTGACCTTTTTCCACTCTAACATTTTTGATATTGGACTGTTTTTCAGTTTAGTTGATCATTCATCAGTCCAAGGGTTCTGAATTTGACCTTTTGCTAATCTAGTAGTTATGAAATTTTATCTTTTATTAGTCTAGTAGAACTTTCACCAATCTAATGGTTCTGAATTATTGACCGTTTACCTGTTTGGCATACCTTTAACCTGTCTAGCGGCTCTAAGATTATTAGCATATGAGTCGAAAGACTTGTGGCCAGATCTCTGTGAACTTGGTGGCATGAGGGCCTGATGACCTACGGCCATATCCCTATGAATTGGTGATAGGGATGTGGGAACCTGAAGACTTGTAGCTAGATCCTGGTCAACTTGGTGACATAAGATCCTAGAGGTATGTAGCCAGATATATGTAAACTTGGTGGTATGAGAGCCTAAAGACCTATTATGCAGATCCCTGTGAACTTGGTGGTATGAAAACCTATAAACATGTGGCCATATCTTTGTGAATTTGGTAATAAGCTTGAAGATCTATAGCCAGATCCATATGAAACTGATGGCGTGAAAACCTAAAGATCTGCATCCATATTGCAATGATGTTAGTGATGTGAGGGCCTGAAGATCTTTAGCTAGACTTATGAACTGGGTGCTTGACTAATCATTGTTCAGCTGTTGAAATGTCAGATGTTTTGGATTCGACTATAACTCATTCTAGGCCTGTTATTGGTCAGATGTTTAGATGCAAATCTCAGAAATTTAACCTTTTTTCTGTTGGACATTGATGCCAACCCTTTCTGATAGGAGCCTTCTGAATGTTGAAACATCTTGAATGTTGAGGTGTCCGCCTATGCCATGATAAAGAGGATAAGATGTCTTCTATGGCTTGATCCTCTTGAACTTAGTTACCTGATTATCTGAAGGTGGGTTGATGTCCTTTCTATAAGAATGTCCTATTTAATATAAGGGTGATCACACTTGTGTAAAGCCCTCTTTGAGGATGGGGCCCCTACTTTTACTTTTGCTGATTAAGGGTCGGGTTAAAGGATTGATATCTTTTATGATAACTATTCATGTAATCCTAAGAACCTTTAATGTAGATACATTGCTGACCAGTGCTGTGTGCCCTTATTGTGGGATTGATGTGAAGCTTGATTGCATTCTTCTTTGATCCAAAGTTCTATTAGTGATCAAGGTGAAAGGTAGGCTATTAAGTTGGTTGAAGACCCATGCATAGACACAAGTGCAATTGTTAGCCTAAGTGAGACTATGCATACATGCTGACTATACAGAATTAGTTGTGCTAACTGTGCAGACATGTCCTAATCTAACCTCTTATGCATATAGGTAAAAGTCTCATGCTAAGTTTAGGGTCCATTAAATAAATCCCAATTATGGTATATGTGACTGATGGTTTAGGCATGGTGATGTTTTGCAGCTTAGGCCACAACATACTGTAGGATGAAGGGTAAAAAGTTGAGTGATTGATGGCTTAGGCCAGGTCATGAGGTACACGAAACCCTAGGATAGAGAACATTTATTTTTAATAGAGGAGTAACTTTCAATTTTGCATTAAAGTGCTCATATTATGAAGAAATCCCCAATTTCTGTTGTTATAATAGAAGTCCTAGATGTGTAGGGATATATGACAGATGAAAATGCTTTTGTTTGTGCTACCTAGAGTAGCCCCTATTTTAGTATTAAGAATATGGTTAGGAGGAAGTTGTAATGTGGGTGAATGGTTTGTTCAAGTATGGTTTGTTGGAAGTATGCAATGAAATGCTTCTTATCCTGAAAACCCAAGGTTTCATTTCTACTCTCCTTTTGTATGGTCCACCTCTTCAGGTTTTCGGACTAGCCATTCTTTTTTGGTTCTTTTTTAATTCCCTTTTTTTTTGAAGACCAACCAAAGGATTTGATGGAAATGAATCTTTATAGTTGGGCCTTAAAGAGGTTATCTATATATCCAATGTAGAATTAAGTCAGTAGTAATTTGAGAATATGAACACACAACTTAAGGATAAATGCCTTTAGAAAGATTTTTTAAAGTAGGCTTTAGTGTTAAGGTTACCAAGAGAGGAAATTGATATGAAGGCTCACATAACCCTTATGAAATCCTTAAGTGTACATGTGAGAATAGTACGAATCAACAATTTTTCCATCCTTTATTCTTCTTTTTAAACTTTTTTTTCGTTCTTCTCTTCTCATTTTATCTTGATTAATCTTCTCTTTTATTGTTGTTTTTTTTTTCCCTTGTCTCTTTGGACTGGACTATTTGGTCAAAACTCTCTTTTTGATTGCTGATTTTGACATTGATGTCACCCTGACACACTCTTACTCCCTAGTTAGGTCAGATGTGGTTATGAAATAAATGGCTCTTTAAATGCTAAAAGGGATTCCAAGTGGTAACTATTCGGGTTTAATGAGGGAATGATATAGGTCACTAATGGAGGCATGCAATTCTAGGCATATTCCTTAGAGTTGCATGTCTTATTACATCTCGTGAGATTGAAATTCTTGGCCTCCCTTAGATATTATTTCACTTTCTCTTTTTTTGCCTAGCTGGCCTTGTTAGGTTTCCAAGCAACCTCCATTTTTTGTCTTTTTCCTTTTTATTCTCTTTTTCTTAACTCTAGCTTTGTCATTAGATAAGAGCATTCTAGTAAGGAAAGGGGAAATTTAGAATAGGCTTAGGAAGTATAAAAGTGTAGAAGTTTCAAGAATTAGATTCACAAATGGGAAATGTTGGTGGATTATTTAAGGGACTCTCGAAGTCAAGTCACGAATGCAAGTTTAAGGGGTTGGTAGGGCACCTTAGATCAAACATGTTGTGTGAAGGTATATAGTATGCTTAGTAGTTCAAGCCTAAAATTGATTACTGATAAGTTTTGTCTCCTATTTAGGTCTCTTAGATGAATGCGATAACCCATTATTAACATTTTTGTAAGCTTCATTATAAGATCTTAGATCCAATGTTAAAAATATGCCTAAGGCGGGCTCACTTAGCTTGACTTGAAGTGACCCCTTAAGGTTTTTTTTTTTAGGGGGGAATTTGGGGTGAATCCTTAAATGACCTGAGTTTTTAAGCTTGAGCTTCTTAACTCTTTGTCCAAGATCAATAGCTAGAGTTTCATGCTCCTTTAAATTTTGTGATAACTTCCCTAAGATGTCCCATTATCAACTTACTTCTAGGTCTGCCATTAGAAGTAACATTTATTAATGTCCATCTAAGCATAGCCTTTTTCATCTTCCCATTCCCAAATAACGATGTGCTAGTTTGGAAGATGGAATGTGATAAGGTGGGTAACAGTCTTAGCCATGGGTTGAGGAAATGGTTAATAACTTGGGGTTAGGTGAAAAGACGGCAATGGCTATATGGGCTTAAAGTTTTAGGTTGGTATGAGAATAAATAGTCAAAGGTTGTTTGTTTAGATGAAAACAAGCCTTGTCATAGACTCGGTTCTGTGTTAGGCTTAGGGGTGGTAATCTCACACGCACCTGATGGATATCCATTCCATCTGATCCGAAAAAGCGAGTGAAAACCCGAAATATATGGATGATGGATAGATGATGGATGATGGTTTGACGAATTGGATTGGATCTAGGTGATGTTCCATTCGACCCACCACCTGATCAATCACCCGTTTAGTCATCCACTTGTTTATCTCCTATTTGCAATTGGTTTACTTTTTATTTTTATCCTTTCAATTTTTACTCATCTTTCGGACAACTATATTGTTAATTCTATGATTTTTATCAAAATTAATATGATGAATATGATATTTGTTCGTTCCTTATATCTAAAATATTTTTAAAAACTTTTTGAAAGACAAAGCTTACTTTTTTATATAAATTTTCTAGCATATTATATATAAACTTTCATCACCTATTTATAACCCGATCCACCAGTTTTCACCCGTGGATGGTGGATGGATGCATTGGATTAGAATTTTGTGGATGATGGGTGGATTAGATGAAGCGGATTAAAGTAGATGATGGATGTAGATGATGGTTTACCCAACCAGAACCCGATCCATTGCCACCCTTGGTTAGGCTTAGACTGCTAACCTATGGGCCTAAGTTGAGTCTAAATCTAGCTCATATGAATCATAGGCCTATATTGCGCCTAAGCATGACTTCTCTTTTCCAAGAATGTGCTAGTTTAGACATATGAATGGATTTAAGTGGACTCATACATGGATCCTAGACCTAAATAATGGATGTATAATGCATGGACCATAAAGTTATGCATGAATCAAATATATAGCTCTTAATTAACCATATGCATTATGAATATGATGCATTATTTGATGCAACCTAGAAGAGACTAGGACTTTAAAGGTATGATAGACCACATTATAGACTTTGGGCCTCGATGGACTCGAGACTATGCGTGATGACACCAAATGATCTATGACTCTTTGGGCCCAGGTAGTTCAAAATTCATGTGTTAAGACCCAACAATGACCTTTATACTTTCCTAATCATGTAATTAGACTTGCATGCTTATTAACTAAAGTGATTTGTACCTAAACTAATGATGTCGACTCTTGTATTATGATGTATGCAATGCTTAGAAACTAAACAATTATCTATTAGTCCTCTCCCAACGCAAGACCAAAACCCTTGGACTTCACCTAATCTAAGAGGCTTAAAACCTAACTGTACCCTCAACTGGATCAGATGAATATTTTCCTAAGATGGGATATTAAATAAAATGATGATGCTATAGAACTCTAAAGCATCAATACATGGGTCTTTTAGGTACATATCAAGTTCAGCTAGTCCAGTAGAGTTAAAACATTATGGATACATATGAATTCCAACCTAATCCAAAGTTCTAAGTTATATGTGGTTTAGGTAAGGTTACAGTAGTCTTCCCACGACCTAAACTCTTCATCATCTATGGTTACATGACAAGATTAGGATATTTAGCTGTTTCCCTTGTATCATGTAAATTAAGTAAAACACACTACGAATGGGTGTGGGATTGTTCATTGGTCCAGGACCGGGATAGACTGGACCAGACTAGCTTGGACTAGATTGGCCTGGACAGAAGATCGAATCGAGACCAAGTTGGGCACAGAGGACCGGACCGGTCCAAATTCGATCCAGACTGAGACCAAACCGAATTTGGACCGAGTCTTCCTGCTGCTTGCTATTTACTTCGAAGTTCAAATAATGGGTTGCTGTTTGCTGCTAATTGCTTATAGTAAGCCTAAATACATTAACTCACACTAATCATTAATGGACAAAAATCAAATACCCTTGAGTTCAGTAGTACACACCAGATATTGGTTCCAATCTCCAACTTAGACTAGGTGACTTGAAATAAGTCAATTGACTTACCGACTGACCAATTCACCAAAATAATACATCCAAAACACAAATCTAAAGCAACTCTCAAACTTAAAAACTTTAATACATGACCAACTAAACCTAAAAGTGAATTACATAACCAAAGTTTTTAGCATGCTCTTTTCTCAAAGTGAGTCAAGTGACTTAATCTTCAAACTAATGTTAATGCGGATCCCAAACTTGAAACCACTGTCTTGGACTTGGAGAAGGACTTTCTAGCAAGAATGTGCTCCTCTCTCAAATGTTCAACTAATTACACAAGTAATATGTGAAATAAATAAAAGATTGAGTTAGTAAATATAAAAACCAACAATTAATTTAGCGAAGAAAAGCAATAAAGATACTAAGATAATAATATAATGTAAAATTAACACAATTAAAAGAAAATTACCTCAATATTAAATGTTCAAAGTATCACCCATATCAATCTCATTATCTTTAAGACTCAATTTCCTAAGATCTAAAATAAACACAACAAAAAGAACAAAAATAAAAATTGGAACATGTAATCATATGAACCATATAAACCAAATTAAAAAGAAATAAAAAATAAAAAATTACCCTTATCAAGGTCCCATAATTCATCAAAGTGGTCATCCATATCTAACCTACTAATTGACCTAAGCCAATTTTGTGCACATATAAGAGCTTTGACTATCTTTTCACAATCAAACCAAATAAAGTTTGTAAGTTAACAAAAGATAAATAAGTTATAAATTTATAATACAATACAAAGAAATAAACTAACTAATATTTACCTTTGGAGTTAAAGAAGTTCTAAATGAATCAAGAGTACGTCCTCCTGCACTGAATGCCGACTCTCATGCAATCGTAGAAACAAGCATGACCAAGACATCACGAGCCATAGGGGCTACCACAAGATATTGAGGACCATGCACCTTCCACCATCCCTCATTTAGGTACTTTTGTAACTCCGTCCTCTTCAAGTCCCTCATTTAGGTACTTTTGCAACTTCGTCTTAATGATTCCTCTTCCTTCATGTGACCCCTTTAACTTCTTTCTTAATTATTGTGTATAAGAGGTAGCTCCATTATATACATGACCCTTCTCAACTTCAAGTTGTGTCCCACAACTTTGCCCACTTTGAGGAGTAAATGGCTTGCACAATTGTCAATACTTATCAAACAAAGTTCCTAATTTCTCTCTCATTTTCAAAATTATAGCACTAATTTGTATTTCAATAAACAAATCATAAAGAGAAACCTCAAGACCTACCAACTTGTACCTAGGATCAAAGGTGGGAGCAATATACACCAAAGGGTCTCAGGTCTGCCATACTACTTATCATATTTCATCCTCATCCTCTTTGCCATTTCTTTAAGTTTGTAACTCTAGATCCAATCTCCTCAATTTCCTTACTTTCTTCATCCTTAGCATCAATGGTCTTAACAAGTTGGTCCAAGTTACTTAACATAGTATGAATGGCCACAATCTCAAAGAAAAGTAAGTTGGACGTCACCGATGAGTGCCAGATAAACACAAAGTGATATTATGAAAAACCTCCAAAAAAACTAACAAGTGTTTAGCTTGTTTCCAATGATTAGAGTTAGGATGTCTATCTGCATCATCATCTTTTGCCAACTCTACAGTATAATAAAGGTCTCTTTTCCTATACTTTGTGAATGCATGCTCATGAACTAAAGCAGTGCTAAGCATCTTATAAGTGCCTTCCATCTAGTGGGAACATCAAAAGACAAAGATGCCTTGCACTCAATTTTTTCTACAACTACACATTCTTGAAATTTTTGCAACCTAATAGGAGATTGCCTAATAAACCTCACAGTAGCTCGAACATTCTTAACTAGCTTCCCAACAACCTTCAATCCATCCCATACAGCCAAATTAAGTATGTGAGCAATGCACCTAACATGAAAGAATTCTCCACCATAGAAAAGAAAATGACCATGTCGCTGAAACTCACCAATAAGGGCAGTACAAGTACTGTTATTGCTCCCACCTTTATCAACAGTAATAGAGTACAGTTTAGATACTAAACCCCAATTTTTTAAACACTTTCCAAGAACAAGGGCAATATCATCACCTTCATGACTAGAAATTGTACAAAAATTTAATATTTTCTTATGCAATTTCCAATCATGATTAATAAAGTGAGAAGTTATAACCATGTAGTTAATCCTCTAAAGTGAAGTCCATGTGTCTATTGTCACGCATACCTTTTGACATGAATATATAAGATATTCTTTCAATTTCACCCTTTCATCCATATATATATGATAAATGTTTCTTGCAATGGTAATGCGTGAAGGCATATTAATTAAAGGACAACATATAGACATTATTAGCCTAAATCCCACATTGTCAACAAATCTAAAGGGAACTCATCTATTATGATCATTTTGGCTGTAGACTCCCTTGCCTCATGAGGGTTCAATAACTATGACTTTAATATGGCTTCTCCCTCACTGTTTGGATTCTTTTCAAAAACCAACTAATTTGTGTTTGTCTTCTTTGATTGTTTGGGTTTTCATGATAATTTAAAAAATGTTTTTTTTAATTTCTTTGTTCCATTCTTACTAGGGTCAGCCTTACATATAATGCCACAATATTTTCACTTACTAGCCACACTTTTGTCATTCTCTTTGATCTCTTCAAAATGATTCCAACACTCTGTCCTTTGCATAGACTTTCTAGCTGCTTATTTCCCCTTACTTTTGCTTTGTGTTGCTCTTTGACTTGCCTCTTCCTCCTCTTCAATTTCAATGGGGTCATTCGGTTGATGCTCACTTGGAATATAGGCATCCATGTCAACCGATTCTTCCACTTCCAAACTACACCTTTTTTGGATTTGGAGCTCGACATCTTGCATTGACAAGTGACTAGAAAATATAAGTAAA
>NCQV01131924.1:10462-29233 GCA_002740545.1 Lophocereus schottii | reverse complement strand
AATGACATTTATCCCAATTCAAAGTCAATTTTTTTCCCCACACCTTTTTAGCAGTTTACTTAGATTATACAAACGATCATCAAAGGAAGATCTAACCACAAAAATACCATCCATGAAAATTTTCACGCACTGTTCAACTAAATATAAGAAAATAAAAATCATACACCTCTAAAAAGTAGCAGGGGTATTACAGAGTCTAAAAGACATTCTTCTAAAGATATATATACCAAAAGGACATGTGAAAGCAGTCTTCTCTTGATCCTGAAGAGCAATAAAGATCTGAGTATAGTCAGATATCCATCCAAAAAGTAATAAAAAGAATGTCCAGCTAACCTTTCTACATCTGATCAAGGAAGGGAAGGGAAGAGAAAAATTGTCTTTTCTAGTGGTAGCATTCGATTTCCTATGATCAATGCAAACCTGCCACCCATATTGGACTCAAATAGGAACTAGCCCATTCTTATCATTCATAATCATGGTAATACCAGTCTTCTTAGGGATAACTTGAATAGGACTTACCCACTCACTATTAGAAATAAGATAGATAATCCCATGGTCTAACCATTTAAGCACTTCCTTCCTAGCTAGTTCATGCAAAATCGGGTTCAAACACCTTTGATGATCATGATAGTGCTTAGCATTATCCTCCAAATGGATACTATACTGCACAATTGAGGGACTGATATCCTTGATATCACCTAATGTCCACCCTATGGCTTCCTTGTTTTCTCTAAGTAAGGCAATCGGTTTCTCTTGTTGGTCCTAGTGTAAGTCAGAAACAATAATTGCATGTAAAGATTCATTGGGTTTAAAAAATGAATGCTTAAGAGAATCAGAAAGATGTTTCAATTCAAGAGAAGCAGAAGGAGAATTAGACTTAAAGCAGAAGCAATCAAACATTCAACAGCAGGGTAGAAGCCATAAAACTTAAACACCTTATATTTAGGTTCATCATTAATCAGAAAAGACTCATACTCAGCAATAAACATGTCATTAAACTCAATATCAAACACAAAATCCTCTATCCAGTTAAGAGGAGAAGTCAACATATCATCAAATCTAGAGGGTTGGCTTTGCAAATTAAAAATATTCAACCCCAAGGTTATGTTATCAAAAGACAGTCTCACCATACAATTTTTACAGTTTAAGAAAGGACATCCTAGAATAACATGGATCTAACTCGTAGTATTAGCTATTTTCTTAGTCTCAAGCACAATAAATCTACTGGGTAAATAAATTCATCCACCTTAATCAACATATTCTCTACCACATCCTTGGATAACCTGGTTGATCTATCAACTAGTTAGATGACCATCTTGGTAGGTTTTAGCTCACCTAACACTAGCATATCATATTCAATAACAGATAACAAACTGACACTGGCCCTTAAGTCAAGCAATGCTCTATGAATAAGATGGTCCCCTATGACTACATATATAGTAGGACAACTGGGGTCCTTGTAGTTCACTGGGACTTGATGGGAAACAGTGGAAGTAGCACCAGAGCTTAATAAAGCCTTCTTAGGAACACTAGTGGCTCTTTTAGTAGTACATAGATCCTTTTACAAAGCTAGCATAAAGAGGCATCTATTGAATAGCATCAAGCAAAGGAATGTTGATTTTAACTTGAGAGAAGGTCTCTCTTATCTTATCAATGTGGGCTTGATCTTTGTCTTTTACCCTATAGGGGAATGGAGGTACAGGTTTATGAACTCATTCAATAACAGAAGGAAAGGAAGAATCCCTAGGAGATAAGGGATCCATTTCATTAGTAGAATCTTCATCATTAGGCTTCTCTTGATTAGAAGATGGGTCAGGAGGAAGATGATCATTAGACGAATCACTAGGGGCGCCATCATTAGTATCCCCTAACTTGCTCGATGGACCAGTTTCTAGAGAAGAAGAGGAGGAAGAAGTTGAATTTTGGATGAAAGTGTGTGGGTATATGCAGGTATCTTAAGAATTTTCCATGTGATTATCAATATCTCAATCTGATCTAAGAGATATAACTGCATCCACTTTCCTCACAGTCTCATTAGGGTTGACTCAAAAGAAGAAGATGAGGCATGACTCATAGGGTTCATCTCTATTAACTAGAAAAAGTATCTGGCCTCTAGTAGATGATGCTAATTGAGAAAATTATTACACCATTCTCATCATCTTTTCTATGTTAGCATTAATCATTCTCTCCACATTACTATTAATTCTCCTCTCAATCTTATCAATGTTAGTATAACTAGGAGGAGGTTGAATACGAGTAACAGGAGGTGGCAGTCTAGGTACAATAGGCACTCCTTGAAAAGTCGATCTTTGGTAGTTGTTAGAAGGATAGGAGATGGGCTAGAAGTTGTTTCCAAGAAAAACTCCGGGTTGAGAGTTGGGAACCACAACATTTGGTCCACAACTCCAAGAAACGTTAGCGTTATTTCTTCACCTTGGATTATAGCAAGGGGGAAGTGGGTCATTCTTAGGTCTTTAATAGGCCATATTCACTTGCTCCTGCCCAATAGATAACTGGTGAGCAAAATAAAGACATTAACATAAAGTAGATCTAAGGTCTGATAATGAGAACAAGACACCATAGTAGTCTGGGAAGACTAGGGTTGTTGAACAGATAACATGTTCAATATGTTCTCTAAAACTACAATCTTAGACTCTAAAGGACTCACATCAGAAGCATAATGCGTTCCACCCTTAGCAAACTTAGAACTTGGACTATTATTCCTAGCAGTTCCCCTCTGCATAGTCTTCTCAGCTAAGTCCTCTAAAAATTCTCAAGCAGTGGTGAGTGAGAGCTGGGTAATGGGTCAGGTCGGGTCGGTTTCGTATTCGTGTTGAACTTAAACGGGTTGAGAATTCCCTGACCTTAACCTAACCCGTTCATTAAAAGGGCTGGAAAACCTTGACCTATATCAATTTAATTTTTGAACGGGTTGACCCGCTTAACCAATTTAAGATAAAAAAAAGATGAGTTCAGTAACATAATTACTCATTTAAGCATTCAACATTTTCAACTAATACGTAATTACATAGCGTTAAAAATTAAGTTTACTTATCACATTAAACAATAACTCTCTAAAAACTCCCCTAATTCATTATAATTCACATTTTAAAATTTTTGTATTCTTAATTGTCTAATAAAAGGTAGACAAATATATGACAAATGAAAAAAATGAGTTGACTTGTTTAATCCATTTAATTAAATGCGTTAAATGGATACTTTTTCGTGTCAAGAATATTGACCTAAACCTAACCCATTTAATTAAACAGGTTCAATATGTCAATCCCTTTAATTAAACGGGTTGAAAATTTATACCTAAACCCACTTGACTTCGTGTTGATTTCGGATCAATAATCGTATCAGGTCAACTTTGCCCAACTTTAAGTAGCGACAGTCTTAGAAAGAAAGCCACCCTAACACATGGACTCTAACATGGTTTTAGTTTGTTGGTCAAGTCCTTCATAAATAATTTGGCAAAGATGCGACTGTTCTAAACCATGATGGGGACACTGATCCAATAAATTCTTAAACCTATCTAAGGATTTCCAAAATGATTCATTTTCTAGTTAAACAAATTGATTGATTTCATTCGTTAACTTTATAATCTTAGCATTAGGAAAATATTTTCTTAGGAACAACTTAACAAAGTTATCCCAAGTAGAAACAGAATTAGTAGCCACGTCACACATCCATCTTTTAGCAACATCTTTTAATTCAAAAGGAATTAATTTCATTCTCACCACATCAACACATATATTAGGAAAATGCATCATTAAACATACTTCTTCAAATTTTCTCAAAAACAAGTATATATGCTCTAAACCAGGGAATTTAGAGAGCATTTGATGTAATGAGATCTTAATTCAAAGGTCAAATTAGGTCATAGGTGAGGCAACTTAAAACACGATGGCAAAGTGGTCCTTGGAGAATTAAGGTCCATTCTTGTGCCGTGTCTTTCAATTTGGGTTCGAACTTGAGTTCAGGTTCAGGGTCGGGTTCAATCCTAATAAATCTTCTTCTCTTAGGGTCTCTAGCCCAACCAATGATGTAATACCCACACCCACAAAAGTATTTTTGGTCTTTTCTTTTTCTGGTTATTTTGGACTTTTTTCACACACAAAAACAGAAAATAAATAAAAAACCTAAAAGAAAAAGCCAAAAATAAAAATAAATAGAATATAAAGATTAATAATTTAGAATACGCACAGAAAATTCAATAAAATCAAACAGAACATTTCTTTTCCAATTTTTTTCTGATTTATAATAGGGTAGAATGTTCAACATAGAAAACTAATTCTAAAAATTTTAGAAAATCCCATAGATTCCAAAAACTTTCACAAAAATTCTCCTAGGCTTGAAAAATCCCTAAGAGCCTACTAAAAATATCATGAAAAAAAATACTAGATTAATCGAAGAATTCGAAATAGAAAGCTAACAATAGAAAAAACCTGCACTAATTTCACTGATTTTTCTTCAATTTTAGTTATGGCCTGATTTGCACCTAAATTGTTCACAGCTTGTTCCTTTTTTTTTCCAATAGAAAATTAGCCACTAACTAATGAAGCTAAACATTAACAAAAAGAAAATCAAAATATATACTCCAAACACAAAACAAAGACACAAGAATTCGAAACTGAAAACAATTAAAACTAAATAAACACTCACAGAAAAATCAAAATTTAAAAAAAAAACACATTACTATGACTCAATCAACTAATTCAAGACTTGCTTAGCAACCTAATTTTACAAATTCTATCCCCGACAGTAGCACAAAAAATTTATTTTGATTTTTATAGAGAATAAGTTTAACCCGGAAGCATATGACTTTCGTCGTAGTACTTGATGGTCGATCCACAGGAATGAGTGATGAAAATTAGATCACTAGCTCGTGTAAGTTAATCAAAATCGACACAAACTAAATTAAAATGATTACTAGACATTTAATTTTAAAGGCAAAGCTAAACCAACTACCAAAAATCAAAGTCTTCTCATAGCACAAGCAAATTATATATATTTAAGTAATATTTCATTAAAATTGAAGTAAAGGAATCAAAATCAATGAACTCAAATATCACCATTTAAAGTTAGTATGATTCACACATTCAAGTACCTCTACAATTCTAAGTTCAAATTATGTGCAATTCAAATCAAGAATAAGGGCAACAGGGGAGGTGAAATTGCAAGAACAAACAAATGGAAAGAATAGAAATTCAACCTCAACCCTCCATTAACTATGAAAACTACGTGATGTTTCAGGCCCAAAATCAAGAACTTGGAGCGAAACAAGACAACATGAATTAGCCAAGGCCTCAAAATTCAAATGGAATAGGGTCCAAAACTGAGCAGCAAAAATCGACAAATAGAGAGCCTAGGATTGAAAGTCACGAACCAATTACTCTGATTTCGAAACTAAAACTGAAATCTTCGCTCACAATTGAAAACGCAGAAGTTAAACACTAATTTGAGTGTTCAAAAAATAAGATTGGAAATTGGAAAAATAAACTGAACAACGTGAAACTAAAAGAAGCTCTAATCTATGCCCTACTATTTGCACTTTCACTTCAAACTTGCTTCTATTTGTAGCTTGAATTCGAACCTCCCAAGTCCTTCAATCTCCTGTAGCCGTCGAATCATTCAGTGTTCAATAATCAACAGCACTGATGATATGAGGAAAGATGATGAATATCAACTGAATTAATGATGGTAATAATGATTAGGATAACAATTGAATGGAAAAAGAGGGGAATTGAGGGTTGGTTATGACTGACTCGCAAAGTGAGAAAGAAGAAGCAAAAGGGGAAGGGGGTTCTTTTATTTTGTGGATTTTGGTAATAGAGGAGAGAAAGAATAGGTTGGGGTGGTCACAAGTCATACACTTTGCACATGACAAATAAGTGAGAGAGTGGTTGAAATAAAAAAGAGTGTGGAAGGAGCATCATGGCCATGCGCTGGGCTACGAAAACAATTATGCCGCGCTTCAAGGTGATAACAGGCTTATCTGGGAAGAGAAAATAAGGACGAGGTCACGTGCTCGGTACCTGAAGTAAAGAGGCTGTTGAAGAGAGAGGCAAACTGGGCTTGGCAGAGGCTTGAGCTGCAGAACTGGTTTTTTCCTTCTTCTTTCTTTTCTCACTTGATCCAAAACCAATACTACCATCTCTTTTGGTATACAATTTGCTCATTTGTTTCAAATTTCTATAATCCCTTCAAAATAAATAAAAACATATTAAAATCCTAAACTGATAATTTATTTTGAGTAATTATTAGATAATAAAAAGGTATAAAATGAGATAATTTCAGGTGGAACACTTAATCAGTCTTGCTTTCACCCCAAGCCCTCTTGTTTATGCTTGTAAGTAGGCAATTTCTTCCCTACCTACCAAGTGTATGATGAAATGCTTAAAGAGATCTATATTTTCGGTAAATATAACATCAATTTGCTAGTGTGGGGAGGAAGAATGGCCAGGATTTAGAGTAGCTTGGATCCTTATTAGGTTTGAGGTTGTTCCTCTTATGGTTTAATTACTATAACCTCATGAAAAATATGTGGTTAGTCTAATTAGAGTAGCCTTTGACCCTTGAAAGAGGGCTTATGTGGGTTTTGACAATGCTATCAACCATTCCCAACTATTAGCCTTGGGCATGTTAGAGGCTAGGCTCGATTAATCAACCGATTAGATGGTGAATCACAATCCAGGCATTTTTCTTTTTATTTTTTTAGCTTAGTTTAGTTTGTTAATCAAATCAATCACTTCTTGATTATCCTAGCTTGAAACACTGATAGGAAGAATTCGAATTTTAAATTTATAAATCCCAAGTGCAAGGTTGTACCATTGAGTACTCGGGGTGCCGTCCATTGGGAGTTAGGTTTCAATTACTGGGATTAGGTTGAGTGTTTCAATCTAGGCCAAGTGAAAGCAGCAAGAAAAGGAAGTTGAGCTAAGGTAATGAACATAAAAGAAAGGATCTTGGAATTTGCAATTTGACTAATTAATGAGCTAACTAGTTTAGATGAGTCCTAACCTACTCGACCTACGCTAACAATTGAGATGGTCAGCTGTACCATGAAAGACCAACCAAGCCCTCTCTCGAGGGTCAAGCATGGGCTAGTCTAATTAGTCTAACTGCCTATTGTCATGGAGTTAGCCCAATTAGACCATAACGATAGCAACCCACTGCCCTAGCTAGGATCGGGACTATTTTTATGTCCCAACCCTGGCCATTCTCTCTCCCACACTAGCTAATTGACCTCACCTCTCGGTATAAGTCAACCGCCCAAAGACAACAATGAAAGCTCTCTCAAGCATTTAATCGAACATGTGGTGGGCGTGAGAGAAAACTTTAAATTGAAGACGTAAATTAGGTGTGGTTATGCCCAATACAAAACTAATTAGCCATCAAAGGGCTAATTATAACACAAGGTAACCAAACTAATCGCTAATCAATCATAAAACATAAAAGCCCCAATTTAAACCTAAGCTAGCAAAGCACAGAAACAAACATGAACAAAAGGAGGGGAGAGAGAAATTAATCTAATCTAATGAACCAAATTAAACATGAATTAACAATAAAAACTAAACATCTAACTAAACAAAATCAAACACTAGCATTAGACTAGCAATATATAAACAAGAACAACATATGAAAAAGAGAGAGAGAAGAGAAGAAAACTTATACTTGATTTGATGAGCTTGAAATCAAAAACTTGAATTCAAATCCACCAAAATACAATCCAATCTATTCAATCTAATTCCCCCTAATTGGGTTTTTTATTCTCTAAATCACCTAAAATCTAGTCTAAAAATCACCTAGAGAGAAAATGAGAGCCCCTAAGAATTCCCAAGCAAGGCCCTCTTATACTCAAGCCAGGAAAAAAAAAATAGCACGTAGCAGACAACGGGGCGACGACCGTCGCCTGGGCGACCGCTATCGCTAGCTCCTGGCTGGTAGCTGTGCTAGCTGGGGCGCACAATGGTTGTCTTGCAATCGATCGGCCCCCCGTCGTACGTTGCTTTGTCTTCTTCTCTTATTCTTTTTTGCTCTTTTCGCCGCACTTACTTGATTGACTTTATTACCTACAAAAGTCAATAAAACGAGAGAAAATCCTAGAGATTATATCATTGTACGAGCTAAAATTAGGTGAAAGAAGCACATAAAATACGACAAATTAGTGCCTAACAAATACCCCTACACCTATCTTTTGCTTGTCCTCGAGCAAAACAAAAGAGGATCTAGCCTATGAACCTAACTCACTGTCATAGGAATCAAGGTTGCATTTAGTGCGTCCAACAAGCCCTTTAAACCCTTTGGTTGTCCCAAGTGAGTAAGGTCTTGTGAGGGTTTGTAGAAGATATATCCACAAAATCTTTGAAGCATTTTTGGATTTTTCAAAACAAAACATGTATATAAGGCAAGGGGAAATATGTACATATCTAGATTGATTTATCACCCTAAAAACCTAGCTACTAAGCTATATACAAGCAAAATATAAATTCAAGACACACATGGGGTATAAATGAACCTCGACTCTCACTTTTCACCCCATGCAACTTAATGACGTGATTTATACACCTTAGTACTTCATGCAAACTGTATTGACTCCTAGCGCTAGGCTGAAACCGGGTAAAAGGTCACCTCCAATTGGCTGATTACTTCTTTTTTTTGGCTCCTTCTTTTTCTTTCTTTTCTTCATTTTTTTTCATTTTTCTCCTTATGCTCCTTTGCCTGGGTGGGTAGCTCTTGGCTTATTAGGCCTTGAACTCCTGGAGGGACAACTTAGCACATATTTGGGCTTCTTTTCTATTTAGGAATTTTATTTGAATGTGCAAGGCACTTATTCAAGTCCAAATAGAGGTACCGGAGTTAAGCTTATTTTTACACTTCTTATTTTTCTCATTTTTTTCTTTTTCTCATAATGAAGCCAAAACTAGAAGTCAATTAACCAAGTAGAATGCCCCTAAACCCAAATTTCAACAACTAACACCAAAAGTCAATGATTAAGTGTACAAGGTAGGCACAAAACCATATATGTGAAATGGGGTTATTATGAAGAACCGAAGATCACATTGTAGGTAAATGTTCCATCATGCATATTTGACCTATATAAAAGCTAGCAACTAAGCTAACAAAGGTCAAAAACCAATCATAAAGGCACAAAAGTCCCCTAAAACCAAGAAAACTATATAAAAAGTGAAAAAAAAATTTTAAAAATATGCGCAAAAGAGTATATAACTTCCTACCCCCATACCTAAATCTCACAATGTCCTCATTAGGAGTCGAGGAGTCACTACTACTACAAAAACACATAGAAACAAAGAAAACGGAATCACACAAGAACACTAAATCTACACACATATATACAAGCTAACACACTCCCTTGTTAACACAATATCACCCAATCAACACCAAGACCACACATATATACAAAACTAACACCACCAAAAATGAATATATAAAATCCAACAACCAATCACAAAACACAAATATGCACAAAAACAAACAAAGGTGATCATAGCCATCAATCGGCTCCAAAATATTCTAAATTACACCTCAAAATTGGTCACCAACAAAAACACAACCTAATATCCATAACTAAACACAACCTAATATCCACAACTAAAGAAAGGAAAAGTAAGGAAAATAAAAAGAAAAAGAACCACAACCTAATATCCATAACTAAACAAAAAGAAAAAGGAAGAAAAGAAGAAGGAAAGAGAAGAGTTAGACAGAGTATACTAGATTCAGTACTGATTGTATCCGAACTATGCCTCTCTAGGATGGTGCTGTGGAGGCGCAATGAGCATCAGCCACTCCTCTTCATCACTCACGACTCGATTCGTTAACTTGGATGCCGTCAAAGCTCTCAAAAGCTTATCATATGCCTTTGCATGCATCTTAAAATGGTGTGAATAAGAGAATACTAATAAGATCATAGCAAAGAAAGTTAGTGTCCCCCTTACACTTATTAAATGCCATAGAAAAATCAAACGAATAATCAAAGAAATTGCTCCATGCAATTTTCCTAGGCATGTCCTCTAGGTATGCATAATAAGGGTCAAAGGAGGGATTGTACCCTCTAAGGTCACCTAGGGACTCATGAAGAGCATGCAAATGAGAGGGGGTGGTGGGAAGGAAGGGGGATGAAATGGGGACTAAATTAAGTGACTCGGTGCAAATGGGGTCAATATACTTAATGTTAGGAGCGGCACCAACCCTCACATCATCACTAGAATACTCCTCAAAAGAAGGCTTTAACAATGTAATATCGCCCAACCAATCAAGCAAATCATCCTCAACACAACTAGCATCGAGCCTAAGAGACTCACCCATCTCTAAGCCCGTGTAGTGAGCTAAAGGGAGGGGAGAAGAAAGCAAGCGCAAGACACCCTCAGTAGTGTCTCTAGGCGTGCTAGACAAGGATGGAGCGATAAATGGTAAAGATGTCCAGGGAGGATCAATCACTTCTTCTAGTCTGGTCAGAGGTGAATCAACCACAAAATCAGGTTCTAGGTAAGCTAAGACTTGCAATCATCATAGAGACTAACCTCAAGTCTAGGGGAATATGGACTAGGGTCAATCTCATGCAATAGGCCACATTCTCTCATCTTACTAACAAGACACTCATGTCGCTCATTTATTGTCTCTATTACGTCATTAAGTCTAGCATAGCATGCATCAGAAATATCATAATAGGGACAAGAATTTGCATCATGATCAAAACATTGACAACAAGAGCATACAAGAGGAGAATAAGCATGGAAATCATAGGAAATCGGAGAAGGGCACACAAAAGACTTATAGGAATCTCATGGTGCCATTGATACCAAACCAAAGACTCAAACAAGTCCCACATATCATCAATGTCTAAAAAGCACATACTACCCTAGCACATGGACTCAAGGGTGGCTCTAGTCTCATTTGTTATCCCCTCCGGCACAATATTGCATATTTCCCATTTATCATATGTAAAATGCACATATTGGGCACGATAGTCATTCAATGTAGACAAGTATGGCCAAAAGATTTATGCTCAAATTGAGGTAAATAGAAAATAGCCATTTTGATTTTTTTCAAATTTTTGATTTTTTTAATTTTTTTTGGATTTTCAAAAGCCCTAGTCTCGAATGCTCAAACAAACCCCGATATTAAAAGATGCCAATTTTTCGACAACGGCGTCAAAAACTTGATAAGAGAAATTCGAGTTTTAAATTTATAAAGCCCAAGTGCAAGGTTGTACTGTTGAGTACTCGAGGAGTCATCCACTGGGAGTTAGGCTTCAAGTACCGGAATTACGTTGAGTGCTTCAATCTAGGCCAAATGAAAGGAGCAAGAGAAGCAAGCTAAGCTAAGCTAATGAACATAAAAGAAAGGAGCTTGGAATTTGGAATTTAACCAATTAATTAGCTAAATAGTTTAGATGAGTCCTACTCTACCCGACCTACACTAACAATCGAGATGGTCGTTTGCTCCATGAGAGGGCCCCATGCCCTCTCTCGAGGATCATGGGCTAGTCTAATTAGCCTAACTACCTATTTTCATAGGGTTAGCCCAATTAGATCACATGGATAGCAACCCACGGACTAGCTAGGATCGGGACTATTTTCATGTCCCAACCCTGGCTATTCTCTCTCCCACACTAATTGGTTAACCTCACCTTTCGGCATAAGTCAACCGCCCGAAGATAGCACTGAAAGCTCTCTTAAGTATTTGATCGAACATGTGGCGAGCGTGAGAAAAAACTTTAAATTGTAGGTGTAAATTAGGTGTGGTTATGCCCAATACAAAACTAATTAGTCATCAAAGGGTTAATTACAACCCAACGCAACCAAACTAATCACTAATCAACCACAAAACATAAAAGCCCCAATTTAAACCTAAGCTAGCAAAGCAGAGAAATAAACATGAACAAGGGGGGAAAAGAAAGAAATTAAACTAATCTAATCAAGCAAATTAAACATGAATTAACAATAAAAACTAAACATTTAACTAAATAAAATCAAACACTAGCATTAGACTAACAATATGTAAACAAGAATAACATATGAAAAAGTGAGAGAGAAGGGAAGAAAACTTATGCTTGATTTGATGTACTTGAAATCCGAAGCTTGAATCCAAATCCACTAAAATACAATCTAATATACTCAGTCTAATTCCCCCCAATGGTATTTTTTTATTCTCTAAACTCACCTAAAATATAGCCTAAAAATTGCCTAGAGAGAAAATGAGAGCCCCTAAAAATTTCCTAGAGAGAAAATGAGAGCCCCTAAAAAGTCCCAAGCAAGGCTCTTTTATACTTGAGCTAGGAAAACAAAACAACATGCAGCAGACAGAGGGGCGACAGACGTCGCTGGCCATGACTGGCCAGCCGTCAGCTGGGAGATCGCCATTGCCAGCTCCTGGCTGGTGGTTGCATTGGCTGGGGCGCGCAACGGTTATCGTGCAATCGACTGGCCCTGTCGTGTGTTGCTTTGTCTTCTTCTTTTATTCCTTTTTGCTCTTTTTCGCGGCACTTGCTTTGTTGATCTTATTGGGTACAAAGTAAATAAAATGAGTAAGAATCTTGGATATTATATTCTTGTACGAGCTAAAATTAGGTGAAAGAAGCACATAAAATACGACAAATTAACACCTAACAAACACTAAGGTTAGTTTTGATAATTGAAACCTAACTCCTTGTGGATGACATCCTAAGTACTAGGCGCTATACCTTGCACCTGATGTTACAAATTTTAAAACTTAATTCTTCCTACCAAAAGACTAATCTAATCATCTAAAATGCCTATTTTCATGAGAAATTGATTCCCGAAAACTCAAAAATAAAATAGATTAAGGCTCTTTCAAGACTTTCATCAAAGGCGGTAACCTTAGTGAAATTCTCATAGGCAAAGCATAAGATAATTTTGATAAGGAGATGATCATGGCATAATAGGGGACTGACAACTAAGCATAATTCTCCTCATAGCATAATAGTCATAAATCACAAACATGACAAATATGAAAGTTAATAAAAACCTAATATTGTGTGTGTTCTCTGTGTGTGTGTGTGTGTGTGTGCGAGCGTATGTGTGTGCGTGTATGTGTGTGCATACGCGCGTGTGCGTGTGAGTGACTGAGTATGTGTGTGTCTGTGTGTCTGTGTGTGTGTGTGTGAGAGAGAGAGAGAGAGAGAGAGTGAGAGAGAGAGAGAGATTAGAGAGCAAACTTCAATGGTCTTGAAATCAAAAGGAACAATAATCTTCAATCCACAATCATATAACTTGAGTTAAAAAGAATACTGAGCTATTAAAATTAAACCTAGACCCTATTGTTTATGAGAAAATGTGGCCTGACTCCTAAATAACTACCTAGTACTTATAGCACCACAAAACAATAGTGACGCATCATTTATTTGGCACAGGTAGCCTTGTAACTTTAAAAAAATGCTTGAAAGTTGGTGGTTAACACTACATATGCCATCTGTCATAAGTCCCTGTGGCCATCACTTGGAAATTTCTTATATGGTTTATCTAAGCTCTAGCGGTGCTTGATTCAACTTTCTAGCCGCGTTTTTACTAATCTGGCATAGACATGCCATTTAGCATGGTTGCCCATGTCAGAACTTGATCCCTAGCATCATCATTTTGCAACCCTTGCTACTTCTCGTCTTCTCCTTAGCATAATCTCCCCTTTAGTTCATCCATCTATTCATCAATGCTCAAATTACTCAATTTGAAGGACAAAACATCTAAAAATGAGAAAATTACTAAAATAACATGAATACGAATACAAGTAGATAAAAATGACGAAATCCTCACTAAATCAATTGAAATAGGTGAAGAAAGAGAGTGAATGAAAAGAAAAGTTGGGTCAAAGTTTTATCAAAATACCTTAAATTCCAAGAAGCAATTCAAACTTTACAAACAATTAAAGATTAATTTTATCTCAAGCTAAATACATACCTTAAATTCCAATAGTCAAGAAAGTCATTGCCGTGAAATCAATCTTGAATGTCAGCAAAGAAGTCTAAAAATTAATTGTTAACTAGAAAATGGCTAACTGAAGATATTAAGACATTGTTAAAAATCATGATAATAAAAATAATAAAGAGGTTGTTTGCACTTTTCCAAGGCCTTGAAAAGGTGCTTTGATGATGTTGATACATCAAAGTTCACCTTCAGATAGGCGTAGGGTCAATGAATAATAACCTTGCTTGCTCAATTTATTAACTTATGCTTTCAATACACTAACCAGTTCTCATCACTTTACGAAGGACAATTTTTTAGTACAATATAATATAGATTTTGATGACGTCACACCAATTAAGACTAATGGTATATGAAGAGATAAATTTGCATGCCAGGTTTGTTAGTCTCCTTGATTATTGACTATGAGTTTGCATGTGTAAAGCATTCTTGGTGTATACCGTATGATATTGATAGGGCCGCAAGTACACAGTGGTGTTGTAGCAAATCGAGGTCATCTCCCACAAGGACTAGGTTGATCTATTTGGCTTTATCCACTCAAGATAGGCTAAATAATCAAAATTTACGATTGAAACTAAACTAATCTATTATCTAATCTAATGGATAAATAATCAAGGAATTTAATCTAATCCAGTAATTTTTCAACTCAAGTATTAATCAAGCACCACTTCTTTAGATGGGTTATTCTAAAATCGATAATCAATTTATCAAGCCCCTCTTTCAAGGTGGAATGAAATTCTTAAATCTAATCAACTACCATTTCTCAAGAGTTTTTAATTAATCTAAAAAAATTAAGAATGCAATTATCAAATTTAGGAATTTCTTAAACAGTGAGTCTTTCTCAAAATCCCATATACTTAAGTTGAATCTTAGTTTTCCAACAACTAATTTCACCTTTCAGTTCTTCATCAAATGTCTAAAACAAGTAAGAAATTGATCAAGTTTCTTACTAGCAAATCAACGTCTAAGATTCAATAGAATAAACCAAACAAATCTAAAGCACTTTTAGATCAAAACAAGAATTGATTCATTCACAAGAATTCAACTTAATTCCAAGATCAACAATCGAAAAGTTAACTTAAAAATCAATAATAATATGAAAGCATAAAAATCTAAATATAAAAGAGAAGAGAAGGGAGAAGAATTGCTCAGCTGATACATGCTTGTAGATGCAAACCCGACCCAGTATCCTTACAAACCTTCACCTTCAACTTACTCTTAACTCTCTCTAATCTAAATCTAAATCCTAATTAGATGGTGGGATGGATATGAAGGAAATGGAATAGGATTATTCGAATGAAATGAGGTTAAAAATAGCCCTTTTATCGTGAATATTCTGCAGCCAAAACATAAAAGCCGCCTGGAAGTCAGACAACCGCGAAGAAAACAAGCAGCCTTGAGAAAAAAGGACCTCCACGAACTGACCATGGGTCCCACCGCCAATCGTGGCCTCTACCACGGACTAACTGTGGTGCCCTCTAGTTGCTTTGCCCTATTGATTTTGTAAAATTTGGTCAACCTTGGTTGACTGTGTACACTATCCTAGGTTATCCATGATATATACCCGGGTAAACTATATCTCTTGTGGTTTTTAGCCAGTTTTTGTGGGCTCTTTGGCTCCTTGCATCATTCTTCATTGATTTTCGGACATATTTTGGTTATCTTAGCCAATTTCTGCAAAATGTCATCAACAACACCAAACCCAAGCATAAAATAGAAAAGAGGGATAAAATCGCACGATTAAGCACTCTAATGCCCTAAAATGACCCCAAAACACTCATAAAATTCTATCCAAACATGACATTCATCACTCCCCCATGCTTAAACCTTTGCTTGTTCTTAGGCAAATACTAGATAAAACTAACAAGGGAAGATGCATCTAGGACTCAAAATGAAATAACCTCCTTAAAGTAGGCCAGCTATAGCATATCACAAGTAAGAATAGCAATCAATGGCAACCCAAATAGCGCACAATGTTTTTGAAAATCAAAAGAAGGTGAATGTTTTCAAAGAAGTATATGACCACAAGCTTGATATTAAACTTGATCACCCCTAAGGAACTACAAAGCATATCATACAAGCACATGAAATTGTAGAGCTAAATAGACTGATAGAGCCTTACTTTTGAAAAATGTGGATCATTCAAGACTCATTCCATAGATACAATCTACCATAGACTTGTTAGGACTCTCAAAATCTCTACTACTAAGAATGCAAGATGCACATGACTATCAAGAGGACTTTACATGGGTTGTAATGTGGGCTAGAAGGGTAAAGGAAAAGAAGTGGACTAATGCATTTGGGTAATGTGGAGTTATTTAGTCAAGTGACTAGGGAGAAACCAACAAACCACCAAAAACCATGAAGTTCACCAACACTCTAAACAACAAATACAAGGAACATACGCTAATGAATCAAGTAGGAAATGAGTTGACAAAGAAGGAACACAAGCTATTTACATATCCAATGCTAATCGCTTAGTTTTTTTTTTCCTGGTCTTTTTTTTCTTTTTGTTGTCTTTTCTCTTTTGTCTCGACATGATTTTTTTTCTTCTTGTTTTTTCTTTTATTCTTACTTGGGAGATGAAATGAAATTTTCAATTGTCGAAATGCATAGGATCACTAACTATCAACTCACATCCAAATACATATATACGCAACCTAAACAAGAGGGAGCCAAAGCAAATGTGCAATAATGTCAAACTCTCAATAAACCAACATACCAATGCCACCTTGAGCTCAATTATCCTCAAAACCAACCACTATATAGATGAAGTGATGCTCATAGATTTGGTGTAAAGGTTAGGAATATGTGTTTGGCCAAGGTTTAACATGAAGTGTTCAGAATAAGAAAATGATTATAGCTCAAAGGGAGTAACAAAGGGAGAAAACATGTAACACAAAGCACAGGCTATTTGGCTATGTGACTAAAATGTTTAACAACAAAGAATGCCTCTATCATATCATCAACTATGCACATGCTAACATGGTTTTGAACAAGGGTCTAGGCAAATTCTAAAGATGCAATATGGAAGAGTCATACAAATGAAAGAACTTGAGACTAAATATAATGATCAGTCCAAATAAGGCTTAAAGTCTTATGGGATATATATCAAATTCTCAATTAGCTCATAAAATCACTCTCATGTACCACCACTAGTGCTAAGAACTCCAAGGGATAAAATAGTTTTCAATCAAGATAAGGGGTCAAAACAAGAAATATTCTCAAAACCTTCACAAATTTTACACTAAATGGGAATACACATCAAACGTTACTTAAGCTCATGAAAGTTATTGTGCCTAGCAAAAGCATCATTGGAGGGCATCTCAAACCAGTCCACACCATCCCTACATGCAATCTTATATGTAAGTCTAAAATGCAACTACATGCAACACACTAGTGCAAGCAAAATGAAATCTAAAACTATATGCTCTAACATGTACACAAACTAATAACCAAAAGGGAAACATGAAACTACCCTTCCCTTATGCTTAGATAAAGCAATAATTATTCAAAGAAAACAAAAGAGAAGTAGGGAAAGAGAGCAAAATACAGCGATCTCACCAGGTTAGGTGCTGAGTACACCTAAGTTAAGGCGTTCTTCCAAACGGGGCATAGGAAGCATCAGCCACTCTGTTACAACTTCAAAACTTGGCTTATTAAATCAGAAAATAGTCAACATGCATAGGAGCTTATCAAACTCATGGGATCACAATTTAGAAAATACAAGGTAAGAGGCAATAACCAAAATCACACCAAAGAGTATAAGTATCCTCTTAACCTTATCAAAGATCTTAGGAAAATCATAGGAAGGATTAAAGAATGTATTTCATGTGACTTTCCTAGTTAGGTCCTCTAAGCGTACATAATAAGGTTCAATGGAGGGATCATAGGCTCTAAAGCAACTTAGGGACACAAAATCATCAACACTCCCGCCAAGCAAATCAAATATGTTATTCTCAGCCCAAATCAATATTAGCATTAAAAATCATAAGACTATCAACGGGCATATCAATGTAATACTTGGGGGAAGGAGAGAGTAATGAACAAAAAGGAGAAACATGGGAGTGATCAAGGGGATTAGGGAGAACACTGTCATCAAAAGCAAGGCTAGGAGACTTCTTATGCATAAACACATCATATGTGCTTCCAAAGGAGTCTCAACTAGACCATGCACCTTATCCAATATATCTTTTGACTCAAAACATACATCAATAACACTAAACCTAGCAACTCCCTAAAAAGGCTCACCTGCCTCGAACCTCGTGCATTGAGCTAAAGGAAAGGATGAATCAGGTAGGGTCCAGACAATATCAGTATTATCCACGAGTGATGCAAAGTCAAGTTAAGCATAACATACATAATAAGGATATGAATTAGTTTCATGATCTGAAGAATTACACAAGTCACATAAAAAGCGGCGTAACAAGATCTACAGTAGAACACACAAGGATCCGGGAATGAATATCTAGAAATAAGACTAGCCCTCTCAAACTCAAATGATTCCTAAGGAATCCACTCAAGCGAATACCATGCCTCATCAACATTTTTAGCAAGAAAACACTACTAAAAAAGTTCAAAATAATGATGGAATTCAGCGACGAAATAAATTAACGATAGATTTAGCGACGGATATGGTGACTGAAAAATAGTACTACAAAAAGTCAGATTGTGCGACAGATCTGATGACCGAATACTGAATCCGTCGCTATAATTGACAGATTTCCGTCGCCATTTAAAAAAAAATTATTTTCAAAAGCTATTTCCGTCGCCCTACCAAAAAAATCGAATTTTTTTTAAAAAAAGTGGG